>JACXGI010013695.1:6052-20965 GCA_016801175.1 Esox masquinongy | reverse complement strand
AGGTGACTACCTCTTGAAGCTCATCAAGAGAATGCCAAGAGTGTGCAAAGCAGTAATCAGAGCAAAGGGTGGCTACTTTGAAGAAACTAGAATATAAGACATGTTTTCAGTTATTTCACACTTTTTTGTTAAGTACATAATTCCACATGTGTTCATTCATAGTTTTGATGCCTTCAGTGAGAATCTACAATGTAAATAGCCATGAAAATAAAGGAAACGCATTGAATGAGGTGTGTCCAAACCTTTGGCCTGTACTGTATATCGTGTATACATCCTGAGTACCATCCATACAGAGGATGAGACCGATCATTCTACTTTGACAAGCATATTAACAAGTTCTTTACAAAATATAAACTTCAGCACCTAAAAATAGCTCACATTTACAAATTTCAGCCCCCCAAGCCTGCATTAATACAGCACAATGTTGTGTGAAAATGTGAGATGAGCGCTATCAGTTTTGGTGCTAAAAAGTTTTTTTTTTGTTATGTGTTG
Organism: Esox masquinongy; assembly: GCA_016801175.1. Classification (NCBI taxonomy): domain Eukaryota; kingdom Metazoa; phylum Chordata; class Actinopteri; order Esociformes; family Esocidae; genus Esox; species Esox masquinongy. The sequence continues at coordinate 20,473 of JACXGI010013695.1, read as the reverse complement.
TCTGCATACACTTATAACTCCACAACTCTAGTAATGTAACACTAAGTACACTTACAGCTAGTGTCTGGAACGATTGGGATCATGAACAATTTTCAGATTGACGTGGCATGTACACAACCAACATGATTTGCTGTCCTATAAAATACATTACACATACAGCAACAATTCTGTTACATGCATTTCTGCATGAATGTAAAGGCCTGTAATATTGTGTGCATGAAGCAGAAAAGGTGAAGTTGGTATTTTTGCGAGGTCAGAAACAATAGCACTTACCTGATTACACAGATTATGATAGGTAGCGGTCAAGAGTGTTCAAGTAGGATGCAGGTCCAACAGAAGCATGTGGAGAGAAGAGGAGCTACAGTTAGAGGTTTTATTGATACCATCTCCTAAATGAAGCCTTGGATCCATACTAACTGCTTCTGGTAGATGTAATTTACAGAAAAACAGTCTGTGAACTCTCTATTTGGTGTTTTCTACACATTGGTTAGGAAGCAGAATTTAGAGGAGGTTGTTTTGACAGGCAAAGACGGATACAATAAACTTGTTCCTATGCTCCAATTGCTGGAGCATGGGAACAATATGGGACTGCTTGGAACTTGGGGGGGTGACTTACTGAGTGAGATGCTGATCTAATCATATTCTCAGTGAATCACACAACTATGAGGTGTGGCTCTAAATAGAGGCTGGAAAGGATAGAGGTTTAAATCACCAATTAAAATATACAGTATCTTCTATCACACTGACTATATTCATTTTGGGAAAATAAAGCATGTGAAAACAGTTCTTAAGATGAATTATTTTCAGTTTTCCAAATGTTTACTTCCTTGTTTAAATCACCTGCACTGCTCACGCTATGATGTACAAGGTAGAGGAAAAAGTTCTGAGGGATATGTTGGATCAGGAGTAGGTAACTATTCCTGGAGTCCAGATGGAATTGTTCTAAAACCATTCTCTGCACCAGACCTAGCTAACTGTTTGGTCCAGTTACTAAATTCAACACACTTGATCTTCCAGGTTAATTAGGTCCACCATTGGAGCTCAATTTCACAATTAAGTCATTTAGCCGATGCTATTATCCAGTGGGACACATGAAAAAGCTCCGACCACTTTAAGTTTGCCAAAGCAAGGCATTTGATTGATTTGACGTCTTACAAAGTGTCACTGATTTCCCACAACTATTTAGCTATTTTTCTACCATGGACTTCCCAAGGCTTCATGTTTAGGGAAGCCTGGTTTTCAATGCGGCAAAGTGACAGGTGATTGCAGTATACTATCCAACTGTTTGCAGGGAGAAAATCAATATGAGTTTGTCAAAAGATAACATGGCCTTCACTTACTGGTAAATGTTTATGTGGAGAAAATTAGATTCCATTCATTGGGTGTCTGTCACTCAACAGGAAATAAGATTAGGTATATTAACTTCACATAGCTTAGCATATGCACGTCACTGCTTTCTAAAGGCGAAAAAATACATACTGTAATTTTGTACTAATAAACGAATATCACATGATCTTTACGTGGCAGATGCCTATCTAACCAATCTGACACTTTTTCCTACTCATAGCTGGAGAGAAGGGAGGGGAGAGAGTAAGAGGTACTAGACATGGAAAGATAACAAAGGCAAAAGAGAAAGAGCACAGGGAGAAAAAATATAGAGCAAAAAACAAGTAAAGACTATGAGTAGCATATTGATAATAACAAAAGAGAGAAAACATTTACATTTAAATACAATTCAAATAAAATGTTTAGATACAAAGAAGTGTATTGAGCCGACAGAGGCTTGCGACAGACCCAACACATCCTGTTTAAGTGCCTTAACCTCGTCAAAAAGCATTTGTGTTTGTGTCTTTGCAATGGACGACGCCCACAACCATTCTTAGCCATAATGCAAAAGATGTCAAAATAGTAGGCATCCTCATTGCAAAATGGTGATTATTTCAACTGGCCTTTATACTACAGTTTTCTGTAGATTTTCCCATGCTTTAATGATAGACACCCACAAAGAGTGGTTTCTATTTGACAATTTTACTCTAGCTTTTGAATGGTTTTTCAAGTCATGTAGGACTGGTAAAGGTACTGTAGCAACATCGCAAATCATGTCTTCTTTTCTGCACTGAATTATTACTAGATCTTTCCTGATGTTTTCATGAACTTCCCAATACCATTTGCATTTCAGTCACTACAAACCATAGACCTAAATCTCTCAGATTTCAAGTTTGGTTAACCTATGCTGGTGTATCATTTAGTGTTTGTGTTCATTAACATTGTGGGAGTAGCCTTTAATCACACAATAGCCCCAATGTGTTCTAAAAAAGAACAATTGCTTGATGGACCATGTTATGACACTGTTAATACAATTCATGGTGTTATGGTAGTAGAAATCATAAAGAAATTTTAATAATGATATTATGTTTCTTAATACAAATAAATTGCAAAACATTTTCTAATATAAAAACGGAGGTAAATTTTTTTATATGCAAGCGGTCCCTACAGGAAGAAGGACATGCTTTGCCGGTACCTGGTACAAAAAGGTTTGAGAAAGTCTGAGCTAGCTAACAATGTACACTGTGGAAGAATGTGGGCCCACTCCTCCATGCAGAATTGCATTAACTTAGTGACATTTCTGGGTTTTTAAACTACTAATTTCAGGTGCTGCCACAACATGATAATAGGTTTTAGGTCAGGAACTGAAACAGGCAGAATTGATGGTTCCTTCAAATATGGCAGGATTTCCAGGTCCTTATGCGGCAAAGCATTTCCAAACCATGACACTACCACCACTATGCTTGACCATTGGTATGAGTTTCTTGCAGAATGCAGTGTTTGGGTTTTTCCCCAGTCATAATGTGGCCCATGACATATAAAATGTTCCACTTTTGAATAATCTGTCCATGAAACATTTTTCCAGAACTCTTGAAGATCATCCAGGTGCTTTACGGCAAACTTGAGACAAGCATTCATGTTTTTGTTTGTGAGCACTGGTTTCTGCCTTGCTACTGTGCCATGAATCACATTTTTGCCCAGTATCTTACTGATAGTAGAGTCTTGAACACTGGTCTTAGCAGAGAAGAGGGATGCCAGCAGATTCCTGGATGTTGTTCTAGGGCTCATTGGAACAGCATGGATGGTTTTACACCTTACTCTACCAGAGATTTTGGCCACTTCTGGGAAAATTCACTGCTGCCTCAAACTTTCTCTATTTCAACAAATGGCTCAGACTGTGGTTCGACTGAGTCTGAGTGCCTTAGAAAAAGCTTTTTAACTTCTTTCGGACTTTCAGACCATTTCCATCGACAACTGTTATCCAGCAGTGTTTAGGAATGTATTTAAGCTTGCGGCATGATGTGGCTTTGGAACCTGTGTGCTGACAACTTTAACCTCATGGCAAAGGTCAAAGTTAGTCTGTCTGATGTACAGCTCCGGAAAAAATTAAGAGACTACTGCACCTTTTTCTTTCCTTTCCAAAAAAGTTGAAAAGGAAAGTTTTGAGTAAGGAACAGAAGCATTCAATTTGCAGTGGTCTCTTAATTTTAACCGTTCTATTCCTCACTCAAAACCTTCCTTTTTAACTTTTTTGGAAAAGGTGCAGTGGTCTCTTAATTTTTTCCGGAGCTGTATATTAGGGGGGGCTGGTCCAAATCAAACCTGATTGTTTACCAGGGTATTCAAACACCTGATGCTAGGGATGCGAAACCGAGGCTTTCTGAACCATTGAGGCTTGTTTCGAAAAAACGCTTCATTGCACAAAGCTTTCCAACACAGTGCACAGCAGGGATATCTGCAGCACAAAATGTAATATAACATTTTTGATTTAGACGTACTTAGCCCGGAGCGGTGTATTCGAAGTAATGGTAAGGATGAATTAATAATGAAGACCATTGAAAAGGGTAACCTCATTAAAACAGGAATTTGTTTTAGGAAGAAAGGATGACATTTTGCGATCAACAAAATCATAGTAACCGCACCAGGAATAATCATACCGGTGACCATGTGTACAGCAGTCTGGAGTAATATGGTTGTGCCACAGTATTAGATGCATTACTTTCGTATTTGGTCATTTGTGCACTGTGGGGTGTTGTATTCCAGTTTGAAAAGAACTTGGTCAAACGAAGCTTCGGACGTCATTGATCCTATGATATTATCAGTGTTGGAATTTCACAACGGCCATGGCCATCGTAGCCCTTTGCTCTGGTCGTGAAGCCCCAAAAATCATTGTATGCCCTACGGCCACCATGGCCTTTGTGCCCCTGCTACTGTCAAAATGTTGCGGTCAGCAGTCGTTTTTTTTGTTTGTAAGTTTGTTTGTAGTTCACAACTGAGAACAACCGCAAGAACGGACTACATGCAGGTAAGCAAGCTAGCTAGTTATCAATAGATATCGGACTTAATTAGTGCTTAACTGAATCAAACCTCTCTGTTTTGGAAGGTGCGTTGAGTAACTGGGAAGTGGGAAAGTTCAGACCTCCGAGTGGGAGAATACAACTGAGCGCTTTTTGAGAGCTCCGAGAAGTACAGTTAGGGTTGGCATCACTAGACATGGCAGCATTTGTGGTGAAAGATTAAAAAACAAAAATTACTTGCTCCGCGCACAAATAAGTCATTACATTTGTTTATTTAGGTCGTACGCATTAGCCCAGATTATTGTGATGTTAAAGCATACATCGTGGTTTACTTTTGTATAACTGAGGTAATGTTAGCCTTCTGGCTAGCTAGCCTTAACGTTACTTAACTGTCAATACAGTTGCCTCTTTGTCGTCTTCCTGTGAATGCATGGAATTAAACAAATTCCAGAATCTATAAAAAAAATGAGGGAGGAGTAGATGTAACTTCAAGGATTAAAACATGATAATTTAACTTTTTATGTGGAAAGACCATATCAGTTAAAATAAGTTATTATTCAAACTAAAAAAGTTAATGTTTTTTTTTCTTATCAGCAATTCAAGTTGTTTATTTGTAAGCTCCAAATCCTCAAATTTCACTCAATGGCCTTTGTGCCCTGGCCTGTGGCCTAGGTGCCCTATAAATTTTGTGACACCGAAGGCCAAATGGCCTTGCCCCTAAATTGACGAAATTCCAAGCCTGGATATTATACTAAAAGATTTTTCAGTTTTAGTCACATTTATATAATTTGACTAATGATTGAGCCATTGTCAACAAAATGCCCTTATGTTTTAGTCTCATTTTAGTCCAATCGCAGTTATTGCCTCATTAACCTATAGTAGCCTAAACATATCATATCAAATAAGGCTAATGGGACATATCATAATGTTTCGCTTACAGTGTTGATATTGCCTACAATTAGGCCTATTAATTAAAATTGTAAGCACAGCGTTGTGCACATTATGGAAGCGTGAAATGTCTGAAATTTAATAAGCCAGTGGAAAATGTTTATTGCACACACGTTATTGTTCGCACAGTTTAATTCACATGAATAGAAAAATCAGCTTGTAAGAACTTTTGACAAAATGAATACTGTCATACACACATTCTCCATTGCTCTCTATTACACAATCCTATACCCTTTCCAAGAACCTAGCTAAGCAACACTCTTAATAACTATCTTGTCTACTTCTCAAATTACCTACTCTTTTGTATAACTCCCAAATAACAGCTAACCAACATTAAATTATTCTCTTGAATGACTCTCAGATTACTGTTCCATGGCTACTATCAAATAACTAGCTCTATGACTCTCTTGACTAACTTGCTCTTTCAAATCCTTCTCTCTAATTTCCATTCGCATGCAGGTCTCAAACTCCTACTGACAACCCGTGAATTGACCGGATTTCATTAACCTTTTATGCAAGCAGTTTCAAAACAGCCATTCCTGTTGGGCCCGGTTGGAACAACACCTGTTGGAACCATAGACTGTAAAAAAATAGGGACATAGTAACCATGACGTCACCCATAGGTGTCTGAAGACCCGTTTTGAAACTAATTTTTGGCAGAGATGGCCATCGCCATCTTGGCAGCGCGTCACTCGGCCTAATTCCCAGATAACCCAAAATGGGCAAAGAGGTGGGGCGTGGGTGGAGCTGAGGTGCCTGGTTGCTGAAACAATGCCCACCTAGCGCAACATTACTAAGTTAGCAAAGGCTAAGAAGCTAGGCTAAATTCTACCAGTAGGCTACTCTGCGTTGCTAGCGGTTGCAAGCCAGCGGTTGCTAGCCAGTCACCGTAACATTACCAGCTTACACTTGAGGTAAGTGAACCTGAAACTATACAAAACTTAAATGCTTAAAATGCTTCAGCAATTTTTTTAATATATAAATGTGGTAATTTGGCAGCTCTAGATTTTGTCCAGACGATAGACTGTAAAAAAAATAGGTTGAGACTTGCAGATTAGATATTAGATTTTTACATAACTTTAGTTACGAGTCGTTTATTTGGATGTCACTTGATTATAACGTTATTTGTCATAACATTAAGAAGCCAGCATTAGATTCCTATGGTTAGATTACATATGATGGTAGCTATTTAGCTTCTATCTTGAATATAAATGTTGAAAAAGATAATTTTATATTTGTTCCAAGCGTCTATGGTTACCTATAGACGCACCACACCTGTTACTCAACAGGCCACGCCCCCTAATTATAAGACTTAATATAATTTAAACGGATGAGTTATAAAAAAAATTCACCACCCCTCATATTTCTCAAAAAGGGGGAAATACGCAATAAACACCAAAAACATTTTTTGAACCAGGCTGTAAACCTTTTATTTCTGCAGTAAATTTGAGCATTTTGCCATAGAGATCTATGGAGATTGCTCCCTTTTGCAGCCAGCCTCAAGTGGCCATTCGATGAATTGCAGTTTTTGGCACTTCCAGGTAGGCTTAATTTTTCAGCCCCTTGGTTGGAGTTTGCCCTTTGGTTGGAACTCAAAGGTGATTTTGTGACGTCCGAAGCCTTGTACCTTGAAACGAGCTTGTGGTACACTGCATCGAAACAGTAGAGCTCGGAAAACTCAACGGTGCTTCGGAGCTTCGTGTTCATTCATCCTATCCCTACCTGATATTATTAATCACTTTCACTGAGTTGAGTTACCTATCAAATCAATCAAATGTATTTCATTAAGCCCTTTTTACATCAACAGTTGTCACAAAGTCCTTTTACTGACACCCAGCCTGAAAAGGGGGAGCAATCAGTGCTTGAAACAAGCACCAAACTTTATTGTTTGAGTATCAGTTGGAATTCAGCCTTTGTGTATGTAACAGGAAGTGTAGCAGTGTAACCTATGTCATGTGACAGGAAAAATTCCAGGAGAAAAATGTTAGAGGCAAGTGTGCCAGATAACTTCTAATCTTCCTGCTCCGTAAGCGTCGCAAGACACAATGTCTTTCAGCACATTTGTTTAGTAACAAAAGGTGGATGTTTGTCGCACATTATTTTGATGTTTCCATAAAATTGACCGTTTAGTTAGCTAACAGTCACTTAGAATTTGCTCAGTACTATTGTTCTATATGGATCTCTGTCAGTGAATTCATCATAGCATGAATTCATGTAGAACGATGTGTCATGTTGCCATATTGAAATAAAGATATAAAAATACAAATGTAGGGTAAGTGTCACTGATTAAACATGAAACCAAGAATGACACACTGACTAGTCAAGATATGCTCTGCTAATTGTCAGCCTCTTACATGTCTGGCAGCTCGTAAAGAAATGCGCGTTCGTCTTTTGATGGTGCAATAACTTGCGCAATTATGTGTCCCATCTATTGCACCAACTACACCGGGTGGTCCAGCTATGGTCATGAAGTCGGCTTTGTTTCTTTGTAGTCGGACGATATGGATACTGGAGAGGGCATTTATTGTTTGATGTAATATTCAAATAAAAGATGAGATATACATAGTTTGGATTACGAGGTGGATTGCCAGCAGCAGCCTTTAGGACTGTTTGTGATTTGGTCTTAGTGATTTAGGAGTCCTCTTAACTACTCCTAACTTTTCCCAGATTTAGGAGCTGGTTTTAGAGCTAAAACGATTTGTGAAATACTCTTAGGTCAAAAATTTAGGGGTCCTAAAGTTAGGACTGACACAACCATTTTATTTAAGAGTTACTCCTAAATCAGCAAGTTAGGAGCTACCTCTAGCCTTAAGATGTTTTGTGAATACAGCCCCTGATGGTGACAATGTACTTCTCACTCGCGGAGGCAAGTGACTAAAATTGGGGCTGATCCCTCTCACCCTGGAAATGGACTATTCAGAACTCTCCCCTTTGGCAGAAGGTTGAGGTCTATCAGGACCAAAATCTCTCACCACAAGAACAGTTTCTTTCCTACAGCAGTAGGTCACAGGAACATGCCCCCAGAGCCCAACTGACCACTCCAGCCCACTCCCCACATACAGTACACGCAGAACCCTCAAATGAACAAATCTATAACCCCGCCCCACATATACACACAACACTCAACTGGACAAATCTTGCACCTTACATATTTTTTAGTAATTTATTAATGCTCAGTCTACTGTTTTTATGCTCAGTTCACTATTCTTATTTGTTTTTATTTCTTTTGTACAAAATTGCTGCATTAACAGACCAGATCAAAGTTTGTTCTAGTTTGTTGTGAAACTTACTTGGCAATAAAACTCTTTCTGATTCTGACTGCACAACATCATGGAACACCTACCTTCAAAACGTGGGAATTGTTTGTCACCTTTTAGTCAATTGCCAATGAACACGTTGCGCTTGCTGGTTGAACCTATGGGCATACTTACACAATGATTACCCTCGCTTTCACCATCCAGACCGAAAAGAGATGACAAAATAACACGGCATGCAATGCCTTGAGAAATTATGTTCTCTTATAATGCAACTATACAATATTTGAAAACCATGTAATGTATATATTATTTTTCTTCTTTGTTTAGTCAGTTCAAATCAAACAGCTATGAGTGTTAATAGGGGTCTATAGCAAAATGTTTTAAATAAATGCTTGATTTCCAGAGAGTGAAAGCCTACTGTACCTCCATCGTGAGATGGATGTGTTCCTTCAAACTCAATGTCATATGTGAGCAAATCCATTCACTTAAAAACAATATTACTGCTATTAAAAACATACAGTATCTCACAAAAGTGAGTACACCCCTCACATTTTTGTAAATATTTGATTATATCTTTTAATGTGACAACACTGAAGAAATGACACTTTGCTACAATGTAAAGTAGTGAGTGTACAGCTTGTATAACAGTGTAAATTTGCTGTCCCCTCAAAATAACTCAACACACAGCCATTAATGTCTAAACCGCTGGCAACAAAAGTGAGTACACCCCTAAGTGAAAATGTCCAAATAGGGCCCAAAGTGTCAATATTTTGTGTGGCCAACATTATTTTCCAGCACTGCCTTAACCCTCTTGGGCATGGAGTTCACCAGAGCTTCACAGGTTGCCACTGGAGTCCTCTTCCACTCCTCCATGACGACATCACGGAGCTGTTGGATGTTAGAGACCTTGCGCTCCTCCACCTTCCGTTTGAGGATGCCCCACAGATGCTCAATAGGGTTTAGGTCTGGAGACTTGCTTGGCCAGTCCATCACCTTTACCCTCAGCTTCTTTAGCAAGGCAGTGGTCATCTTGGAGGTGTGTTTGGGGTCGTTATCATGTTGGAATACTGCCCCCCGGCCCAGTCTCCAAAGGGAGGGGACCATGCTCTGCTTCACTATGTCACAGTACATGTTGGCATTCATGGTTCCCTCAAAGAACTGTAGCTCCCCAGTGCCGGCAGCACTCATGAAGCCCCAGACCATGACACTCCCACCACCATGCTTGACTGTAGGCAAGACACACTTGTCTTTGTACTCCTCACCTGGTTGCCACCACACACGCTTGACACCATCTGAACCAAATAAGTTTATCTTGGTCTCATCAGACCACAGGCCATGGTTCCAGTAATCCATGTCCTTAGTCTGCTTGCCTTCAGCAAACTGTTTGCGGGCTTTCTTGTGCATATATCTTTAGAAGAGGCTTCCTTCTGGGACGACAGCCATGCAGACCAATTTGATGCAGTGTGCGGCGTATGGTCTGAGCACTGACAGGCTGACCCCCCACCCCTTCAACCTCTGCAGCAGTGCTGGCAGCACTCATACGTCTATTTCCCAAAGACAACCTCTGGATAATGCTGAGCACGTGCATTCAAATTCTTTGGTCCACCATGGCGAGGCCTGTTCTGAGTGGAACCTGTCCTGTTAAACCGCTGTATGGTCTTGGCCACCGTGCTGCAGCTCAGTTTCAGGATCTTGGCAATCTTCTTATAGCCTAGGCCATCTTTATGTAGAGCAACAATTCTTTTTTTCAGATCCTCAGAGAGTTCTTTTCCATGAGGTGCCATGTTGAACTTCCAGTGACCAGTATGAGGGAGTGTGAGAGCGATAACACCAAATTTAACACACCTGCTCCCCATTCACACCTGAGACCTTATAACACTAACGAGTCACATGACACCGGGAAGGGAAAATGGCTAATTGGGCCCAATTTGGACATTTTCACGTGGGGGTGTACTCACTTTTGTTGCCAGCGGTTTAGGCATTAATGGCTGTGTGTTGAGTTATTTTGAGGGGACAGCAAATTTACACTGTTATATAAGCTGTACACTCACTACTTTACATTGTAGCAAAGTGTCATTTCCTCAGTGTTGGCACATGAAAAGATATAATCAAATATTTGTAAAAATGTGAGGGGTGTACTCACTTTTGTGAGATAGTGTATATGTTCCAGTTACATCAATGTAACTCCATTCAATAGGACCACTCTTGACTGTATAACCAATCACACTAAGTATTAAAGCCCACAACTCTTAGCCTAATAGTATGCCAGTGATTCTAAGTGATAAATCTAATTTCCCTCAGTCTCCCTGCACTCTCTCCTGACACTTTCTTTCCTCACACTTTCTCTCTAACATGCTTCTTCTCTCAGGCCGCAAAACTGTTTTTTTATATCCCAGTTTTTACATGTAAAACCCAAGTGACGTTGTGCGCAAGTGCTAAACAACACGGTAGCACATACAACAGCTAGCACACATACACACACAGAAGCACATGAGCGCATGCACGCAAACACAACAAATGGCATGGAAACACAACAAAAAGCCATCAACCACAATGGCGTGCACACACATTTCCTACCTGCGTACGGGTTCTTTCTTTTCTTGTGGCCCCAAATCTTGAACCCTCTAACAGGCATTGTTGTGTCCACTCAGCCCCTAAACAATAGACTACAAAGTGACCTCACTCTGACACGGTGCTGATACACGCATTGTGTATGTGAACGGTTAAACTCCAGCTAACTTATCCACGCACATATAAAGCTGACCCCAAATGCTGCTCAGTTTCCCCCCAACACACACAGTAATTGTCCTGCTCAGTACTCAAAACAGAAACGCGCTTTTGACATCCAGCTGCGTCTGCGCTGCTTTACCGAATGTGTGTAGATCTCCCCAACATGCCGCCCAATCAAAAAGGCTAAAACACAGACAGAAGTGGGGATTCAAGGGGACCTGTCCTGCCAGGGTCAGCAGGTTGCTACGGTGATGTGGTTGCTATCCGTTGTTTTTAAGCCAATGGGGTGTGGTTTGTCGCCTCTTAATCGGTTTAGTGGGTGGTGAGGGGGTCTCCCCGGCACTCCTTTCAATTATGAACACTTTTCAAATTAGGTTAGGGTGGGTAGGGTGTCCGTTGTTGAATACACCAGGAATAAGTACGACATTTCCAAACAAAGGTCAATTTGTGCATCCAAAACTACAATTCATCATTTTCAAATAAAAGCAGTTTCCTTAACAGCCCGACAGTCAATATTTCAGAGTGCAGACTTTCTCACCAGTATACAAAGCAAACAGCTTAGATTTTGGCAAATATAGAGTAGGTCTGAAGTAATTTCAGTCCATCATATTACAAGACCTGAAAGACATTTATTTTCCACTCGCAGTTGTCCCCTGGTCTTGACTGTGAAGTAGAGCTGTTAAAGAAAAACTATTGACAAGTGGTCTGTTTCCGAGTTCTACTGTCTTCTAAAGATAGTGACTTGGATGGTCAATGTAACATCCATATTTTCTTTTTATGTTTCTTTTCGCACAACATGCACCTTACATCTTAAAACTGTCTCTGTAAATCCTACTTTCATTAAGGTTTTACATCTATAATTGATTTCTCTGTGAAGCATAGTATGCCATCATGCGGGCACCTTCTTATCTCTCTATAATTGATTTCTCTCTTTCATAGTGAGTATCCTTTTTTTAGCGTTTTGATATCTGTAACATCCAGCACCGATATGGATTAGATGGATAACAAAGTAACATATCAAAGCTTCAGTAGCTTTCACATTCACCACATTTCGTTTGCTTGTTCTGGGATGTATTCTTTGGACTTTCACCGTTGAAAACTTGGAAAATATATGCTAAGATACATGTCCCATACATGACCGTACTATGATGAGACTGTAATAAGAGAAGACAGCAGATCAAGCCTCTATAAATAGTCATTGAGTGACTTTTTTTTAAAGATAGCTTGAGAAACGTAGATTGCCAATATTAGGTGCAGATATACGTTACATGCTGGAATGTCTGATAAGCTGGCTTTTTGGCAGTCAAGAATTAGACATCAAAAGATTTTCCTGTCAACCTCCAATTTAGATCTCTCTCTTCCACTCCTTCTCAGCCATAACAGACAGATCAGTGCTTTCACACTGATCAAATTAAATACCTTTCAAACAGCCCTCAATCTCAGAGAACACCACTCAAAGTCAAACCCAGACTAACCAATTAAAGAAAATGGCTAAACCCTGTGTCTTGTAATATATGCAGAGTTTCTAAAAAGCCACATGATTCTGGGCAAAGATGGACTGTGACTGGACTGCGTGTTTTAATTATGTTATTTTGTTGATGACTCATGCAAACTTTCAGAAGACTTTTGTGTCATCTACTCAAGCAAATCTCTGCCTACAGGCCTAGTTTCAAAGCCAACTTCCTAGAGCTACTCAATCAATTTTCCTTTTCTTTTCAAATTTTACCAGGAAACAGCACTAAGCGTGTGTCACATCCTGTGCGGGGGGGGGCAATCAGGAAAAAATGTGACAAACCAGGACAAAACGGGAGATTACAGCAATCTGATTGGCAGAGACCGTCATATTAAGAGGACTTCCCCTTTGTGTCCATAGGTGGACTGGTGAGGGGCAGAGCTGAAAGGATTAGGGACAGGAAGGGAAACCTGCTTGGGACCAGGAGGTTCGGATGTCAGTGACAAGACCAACCACCAGGGCCAGACACCCAAAGCACAGCGGATGAAGGGAGAGTTACCTGGAGAAGAAGTTCGAGCTTGCACTTTATGGTATGGATCACTAAGTATGTCTGGACTGGGTAGCAACAGAAATGAGGGAAGAAAATTAGAGAGAGCTGTCCTATTTTCCACTTGCTTTGGTAACGTCCCAAAAAAGTGTTTATATTGAAAACACAAACAGACAAATAGAAAGATACATATATAAAGTGATAAAGCAAGAAATAAAGAAGGTAGTTGCCTGATTTCATCCTACAAGTTCACACCAGAACGGTTTTCTTTCACATTGTTCCCAGGTCCCATAATAACACCACAGTTGCCTCACTCCTATTTACACAACATAAAGGCTGCCTGGCCCTCTCTTTCTCACATTTCTTTCATTCTATACTTCCAATTTGTCACTCTTCTGCCTTATGCCGGGTATTTATTTCCATACTTCTCTAACATGCTCTTTAGCTGTGGCGCTCTCACCCTCCTCCTTTCTCATGTTCTCTCTCTGCAGTTGGACGCCAGCAGCCTGGTACATGCGAAAACCAGGACAGTGTTACCACGGCTTCGCAAGCATGCTCAGGTGGCTGTGTGCATATGCGCGCACACACGTGCGCACACACAATACGTTCTCGTAGCATGAAGGCGGAATTAGGATTTCCTCTTTTTTCTCCACCTTCCTCTTCTCTCAGCCATTTCCCACGTCTTTTTAGTGATTCCTCAATCCCTCAAAGACAAACAAAAAAAACAGCTTAGGGTGACAACTAGCTCCCTTCCTATATGGATGGATACACCCGTATAAAATACACGCTGACAGACATACATTTAAGGCAAAATGTGCAGATAGAATCAATTTCAAAAACCATAACAAACACCTTGTGTGTATGACTGCTTTCTACTGCCCCCGAATTAGCAAAGAAACACATACGCGCAAAACCTGGGCCTGTGCAGACACGAAGAGCAAGAGCCTTTAAAGCAGGATGTGGTTTGGGAGGCCTGAATTGACATGCAGGGATGAAATCTACTCACTACCAAATGAGATTTCTCATCATAAGAAACACTGTTATTTTCATAAATAACAATGGTGGGTATTTTCCCGAACACACACACACACACACACACACACACACACACACACACACACACACACACACACACACACACAC
>JACXGI010013694.1:0-20343 GCA_016801175.1 Esox masquinongy | reverse complement strand
GGATATTGGCAGGACCTGGAACACGCTGTCGTATACGCCGATCCAGAGCATCCCAAACATGCTCAATGGGTGACATGTCCGGTGAGTATGCTGGCCATGCAAGAACTGGGATGTTTTCAGCTTCCAGGAATTGTGTACAGATCCTTGCAACATGGGGCCGTGCATTATCATGCTGCAACATGAGGTGATGGTCGTGGATAAATGGCACAACAATGGGCCTCAGGATCTCGTCACGGTATCTCTGTGCATTCAAAATGCCATCAATAAAATGCACCTGTGTTCGTTGTCCATAACACACGCCTGCCCATACCAAAACCCCACCGCCACCATGGACCACTCGATCCACAACGTTGACATCAGCAAATCGCTCACCCACACAACGCCATACACGCTGTCTGCCATCTGCCCTGTACAGTGAAAACCAGGATTCATCCTTGAAGAAAACACCTCTCCAAAGTGCCAGGCGCCATCGAATGTGAGAATTTGCCCACTCAAGTCGGTTACGATGACGAACTGCAGTCAGGTCGAGACCCCGATGAGGACGACGAGCATGCAGATGAGCTTCCCTCAGACGGTTCCTGACAGTTTGTGCAGATATTCTTTGGTTATGCAAACCGATTGTTGCAGCAGCTGTCCGGGTGGCTGGTCTCAGACGATCTTGGAGGTGAAGATGCTGGATGTGGAGGTCCTGGGCTGGTGTGGTTACACGTGGTCTGCGGTTGTGAGGCCGGTTGGATGTACTGCCAAATTCTCTGAGACGCCTTTGGAGACGGCTTATGGTAGAGAAATTAACATTCAATTAACGGGCAACAGCTCTGGTGGACATTCCTGCAGTCAGCATGCCAATTGCACGCTCCCTCAAAACATCAAGTGGCCTTTTATTGTGGTCAGCCTAAGGCACACCTGTGCAATACTCATGCTGTCTGATCAGCATCTTGATGTGCCACAACTGTGAGGTGGATGGACTATCTCGGCAAGGGAGAAGTGCTCACTAACACAGATTTAGACCGATTTGTGAACAATATTTGAGAGAAATAGGCCTTTTGTGTACATAGAGAAAGTCTTAGATCTTTGAGTTCAGCTCATGATAAATGGGGGCAAAATTAAAAGTGTTGCGTTTATAATTTTGTTCAGTGTGTATATATATATATATATATATATATATATATATGTGTGTATGTGTGTGTGTGTGTGTGTGTGTGTGTGTGTGTGTGTGTGTATATATATATATATATATATATATATATATATATATATATTGTCAATCTAGGCTTATTTGCCATATATATCCAACAATTTAATGAGAATCCCGAGGCACAGAGGTTACACCTAAACTTACAATCTATAGTGTAGATAGACTGTATAAAAGTACACATCCTGGAATTGTCTGTTAACTCTAGAGTTGCTCCTTTTGTTGGAAGTATGGTTATCATGCATCCTTAATAGTAATTAGTATAACTGATCCAATAAGCTGCACAGACCTGGTCAACTACACATTTGAAAAGAAACATGTGACCCTTTGTCTCTATTTATCTCTTTGTCTTTATCTTTTCTCCCTTCTCTATGCCTTTCTTATTTCTTTCACACTTCTGTTTCAGATTGCCTCAGTGCTGTTGTGCCCAGAATTCTGTTCATTAACTTTCATTTTCCCTTCTTTCGCGGCTGTGACGGCCGACTCCTCTCCCTTCATTGACTTGTCTGATAGGATTTGGTCCTCTCTCGACTGATGCAATCTCGGCAGCTCAGCAGCTGCGATCCCCGCTCATCCCCTGGTGAAATACAACATGCTCCCTCACTGCACATGAGCCCGTCAGCATTCTGGTGCTAACACCATTTTCATTAGAGCTGGATTAAGAATTAAAACAAGGGCAGTACCCGCCACATGTTGACAGAACCAGAACCACACCACCTTTCCTCTACTTCTTTAGGGGTGTTTTGTGTGTTAATGCTGGTGAAACTGCAGCTAAACTTGACATTGAAAATAAACCAGATTTTCTGTGTGTCTACAGTATGGGATTGTTCGTTTTCCTGATTGTGCATTTGTGTTCTAACAACAGCTGTTGTCAAATCTTTCCCATTCCATATGTAATCAGGGATTAAATATTGACAGATGCAGAGATGGAAGGTTACCAATTTCCAATTTCACCCTGTTCGTGAAAATATATTTGACATGTTTGTGGATGTTATATTAAAATAGTCAAATTGTGAAAATCCTTAGGATGTGTTTGGATTCTTGGATTACTTCTACATTTCATATTATTGCAAACAGCTAGTTTTGTATGCCACCATCATTCTTCACTGGTAGGAAACCAACCCAAGTCATTTTCCAGGTAGAAATCCCTCCGGGGAAAGCCTCAGGTTTGCCTCTGGCTTACTGTAGAAAAGGACCAGTGGTATGGCCTGTAGCCTCGCCAACAGCTTCAAGTCTTTACAGCCACAAAGCCTTGCAAAACACCAGAGCGGCTTTTGGATTGTGTAAAAAACCTGAGCTATTTAGATTCATACAGACAAAAAGAAAATGTTTTAGTTTTGTTGTTGGTGAGTACACAACGTTTATGTGAAAATATTCTTTAAGTCAGGTTATAAAGAGATATTATTCAATTTATTTACTTGACTAACAGTCGAGGAAACACAAAAATTCAGCACAATGTTACCATAAGGGTGGTGAATGAAGTTGTATGCCTCTACTTCGCCAACATTGTTCAGTTGGACACTCGCAAATTCCATTTAAGCCTTTAAAAAAATATATATATTTGAGTCAATAAATACAACATTTGCAACATTGCAAACAAAAATGTTGACATTGAAAGCAAAACATCAACCCAAAGTATTGGGAGGAAATTATGCATTGCAGAAGAATAACATTTAAATGTGAAAACAAATGAATTCAAAATAACTGTTCTAAGCAAATAATTTCAGATAATTTCTGTGATTATGAAAAAAATGCTTCCTTTTTTTTTTTACCTATTTTTGGTTTCAATACCCTGGCCTTGGCTTTTATGGTTATTTTGGCACATTTGTTCTGTGTGGGTGAGATTTACAGCGAGGAGATAATGCTTCTCCATTTGTCATTCGGCTTTTGCTCTAAACCCCGCCCACTTAGAACACATGCCCAAACCAAATGTAATTCCATACTTGGCCACTTAAATATTCTTCCACTCCAACTCCTGAGCATCTATTCCAAATCCTGAGCACTTTTGCTGAAAAAGGTGTATTCATTTACATTTAAAAAACTGAAAGCCTCCATGTGCCTGATTTATTTAACTAAATATCACTGTATTTCTAAGACACTGAATAATCCCTGGAGCATAGTAAAGCCCATTATTAGAAATTGAGACAATGTGGCACAACTGTGAATCTGTCTAGAACAGGCCATTCTTGAAAAATGGAATATCTGAGTGAGAAGGACTAGTTAGAGAGGCCACTAAAATGCCTATGACAACCAAGTTGCAAACCGCATCAATTGCCCAGGTGCTTCAAAAAAGTGGCATTCATGGCAGAGTGGCAAAAAGAAAAATACATCAAATAACGGCATGTCAGAGACTCTGAGACCATATGGAAGAAGATTCTATGGTCTTAAAAGACCATAATAGAGCTTTTTGGCCTCAATGCTAAGCGCTGTTTGCCGCAACCCAAACACTGCACATTATTCTGCAAACCCAGTCCCTACTGTGAAGCAGGGGGGTGTTAGCATCAGGCTATGAAGGTGCTTCTCTATTTCCGAGCATTTGCTTGTGAAGAAAGAGGGCAAAATGGATTACGCAAAGTACAGAGAAATACTGAAAGACCTGCTAATGTCTGCAAGAGACCTGGGACAATGACCCCAAACATACAGCAAAAGCCACACTGGAGTGGCTCAAAAACAGAAAGGTCAATGTCATGATGTAGCCCAGTCAAAGCCCGGACTTCAAACCAATTGCTGTTCACCGAAGGTCCCCATACAACTTGATGTGTCCAGATGTGCAAAGGTAGTTAAGACTTCTCCAAATAAACTCATGCTGTAATTGCTGCCAGTGGTGCCTCTACCGAATACTGATCTCAAGGGGGAATACTTAAGTAATTCAATATTTTCTGTTTTATATTTGTATAAAATTTTGAACAATTTGTAGATTTTGTTGTCCCTTTAAATTGTATCTCCATAAAATTAACTTATAATCTGCTGCTGCGTCCTGGGTTCATTCCTTGGTCGTTGAATACCAACGTTGCTGGGAGTCATGCCAAGGGCAGCGCAAATTGGCTCAGAACCAACTAAGTTGGTTGGAGGAGAAAGGCTTTGTGGGATATGTTTTGGAGGAAGCATGTCCTTATCTTCATCCACCCTGTGCATGCAGGAAGTTGCAAAAAGGCAAGGCCATAGGTATAAATTGGATACCAGAAAATTGAGAGAAAAAACATGTTTCTGCTTTCCATGTTTTAGGAATATGGATTCTCTCTCAATACATTCATTGTCAATGTAGCTGTGCCAATCCAACTGTTAACAGCAGGTGTCTCCTGTTGATTAAATGTCAGAGCATTAATGTGATCCTATTATGTTCATTCAAGTTGGGGAAAATCAGGAAAAAGTGAAGGACAATTTTAGATTAAATTCACTACTTGGAATATTTTAGCCATGCATGTATCCTACACAATACGATGAGAATCCTCAGGAAACAAGCTAAGTAAAATAATTTTTTTGTCATCACTATGCATTGGGATCAAAAAAACATTGTGGTGCAAAGTAATTGCTCATTAACATAAGAAATACATAGCAGACCAAACAAAATACACAATCAAAACAGCAAAAGAACACATCCAAAACGAACATGATATGTTCGTAGAGAAGAAAAAAAAAAGGTCTATATTTGGAACATAGGCTCAAGGTTGATAATGGCAGATGCTCCGAATTTCTGTTTCAGGTAATGCAGTGCATTTGTCAGTCAGACTGGGAGGCAGGGCATTTCCCGTATAGGGTGTCTGCCTCTTCACTGTTGCGCTCGTTCAATTTCTTTGATTGACACACTTGATTTATTGTGGGTAGATCTTTTGTCCACAAGGTGGAAAAAAAGCTTTTTTTGGAGACATAGAATGTGCTGCAGCCTGGAAGGTAGGCATCCATCTGGTTTCCACCTGAATAATTGTTTCGTTAGTATGTTTGTTAAACCGTAGATTTCACCTTGCCTCCAGACTACACTCAACTCCTGTGGGCGACCGCCTTGAAAAGAGCCCGACGCAGTTAAAATAGACACAGATGGACCATTCAATCATCAATAACCCAATCAAATGTCTTGTTCCAAATTAGGTGATCTATCACACATGAGGTTGTGACATTTCAACAAGCCCCCAAGGAACGGCTGTTTGGATTCTGGCTTTACACAAATCGAAATACATTAAAATCATATTGTCATTAACAGAAGAAAATATAACCTCTTCTATGTGTGGTTATCCATGGGGGGCTAGCTAGTAGCTAACATCTACCCTTTCCTAAATTAGCTGGAGATAGTGATTTTATGACATGTGCTTTTACTTTATTATCCATGCTGGCCAGTGATTATATTCCTAGCCTACAGTACAACTGTATATTTTGCCCCTGCCCTGTAATGATTTAAATTTAACCCTGTCCCAATGCCATCTGTCATTGCCATTAAAACTAGGCTAGCAAGCATAGCCCAAAAGCATCCACCTGCAGCCCCACAGACTCCGCTGGCTAAACGTCATACTTCCATTTCGTCACTTCCGTTTCACCACTACTGTTTCATCATTTCCTGACTTCTCGCTATTTCAAACTTGTTTACTTCTGTATCATAATTTCCCTTACATCTACCTCTTGCTAAAACTAGCTTGTTAAAACCATTATACCTTACACGTGAAACAATTAAATACAGTACATGTAAAACCTACATCTAGATTATTACAATATGCTTAAGAATGCTTTAGCATAGCTAAATAGTATTAATCAACCTACTAACAATATCTATAGAATCACTTCAGATAGCCATAACATGGTTAACAGTTTTTGTGTCTATCTCAACTAAACAATCTGTAATGTTATTGACTATGAATATTACATTTACATAACTAGTATTAACTTACTAACAGTATCTCTCGAACACTGTCGTTTAAGCTAGTGTGAGGTTTTGGTTTGTGCATTTTGTTTCTGAACATAGCCTGTCGTTTGTGTCCTGATTGCTTTCTCCTGTTTGTAATTTGCCCTCTTTAGCTCACAATTTAGTCTGCCCATTTCTGTTCAGCCCTGGTTGAGTTATTGTCTTGCCTGCCTTGTGTGTTTCTGCCTGCCTGCCTTGTTCTAGAGTTCCTGCCGTGTTGTTTTTTTTGCCTGTCCAGGTTTTATTATATCCGTAAATGTCCTATAGCTCTGCACATGGTGTTCTGTCCCGAAATCATTACAGTTTTTATTTCCCATGTTAATACCATCCTAACTCAAAAGGCCATATCAATTTTTAGTTTTACATTGACAATGATTATATTTACATAGATTTACCAAAATGATCAGACAAACAATATCCCAAGCATTCAAGCTCAACACCAAATGAAAATGTTTTAATGTGCATTAACAAGAGATTGTATCTCAGACAACTTTTATAAATAAAGGAAACAAAAAAATGTCTAATACACAGTCCACTCTCCTGCCCTTTTGACATTCTGGGCAATGTCCAGCAATTGAGGGGTTTGCAAAATATCCCCGGAGAACCCCACGCTTCATGTTACCGGAGTATCCCACAGTCTTTAAAAAAAGCACTCTCTGCAAATTAAAATCTCAAATGGGACACAATCTTTTTCCCTTACAGCCCGGAGCATCTTGTTAAGGTTCACCACACCTAAATCAAGAACAGAGAGAGAATGATTATAATGAGCATACTTATATTTACAATACTACCCAACACAACATGATTCAGGAAACAGGTGAAACGCTAACAGCAGACTTACTGTCATATACCAATCACCTGTGATCAAACATATTATAATGTTGTACCTCTGCTGCCCTGAACACAAGTTTGTTAATACACTTTTTATTTCTAACTTACATTTAAATTGTCAAAAACATTTAATAATACTTAACAATATAGTAAGATAAGTGTTGATTGGTACCTGAAAATTGAATTACTTTTCTAACTATTTAGAAAATACTCTCCAGCCAGCCAAAGTGGGCCAGCTGTCTAAACTCCTGAGCGCTCACCACATCCCTCAAGGATTTGCAAGTTACCAGGTGGTGAACTGAACATAAAGTGGATCATATCTAGTAAAAATAAGTTATGCACTACCTATCATGTTTGTGTATAATAAACTGGTTAATATCTGTAGTAACTCAGCTAGAGTCTATAGACTATGAGCACACCAGAGTTGTCCATGGAGACACTTTAAATAGGTTTATATTCTAACAACACATGACACTTTGATAGTTTAATTCACAAACATCCTGATTTTATACAGAGTAACTCTAAGACCTCAATTAAGTAAAGATTCCATTACCATATATCACAGTGCGTTATACGCATTTTTACAAACCGCACACCCATACTGCGCGTTATCTGCTGGTGCACGCTATACATGATCCTTTTTACATGTAAACAATGTGCAGTCTCCTAATAATTTTATTGCAGTGCTCTGTTTCAGGTCTTGGGTCAAACAACATCAGTGACGAAATTGTCCAGCAGGCGGAATATAAAGCTACTCTCCTATGATAAATTAAATACCAGTACTTCTGCATTATAATGGCGCCACCGATTTCCTTCTGCATTGTAACGGCGCCACCGATTTATCTACTTTTACAATATCTACAATATAACAACATACAAATTTCTGTAAAAGTATGTAAAAGTGCGTGTAATATGGACTGTTTTTTACACAAAACTGAAAAAGTGTGCGCTATCCAAGGGTGTGCGTTTTACATGGGTGTGCGCGATATAATCTAAAATACTGTAACAGTTCCCTAGTGACAATCCCATGATTAATAATACCATATCTGGCTTCGGGGGGGGGGCACGGCTTCTGGTAAGCGGTCAATGATGCAGTCCCGGTGAGGAGGAAGTCACCTGGCTTTCTCGTTGTAAAACACCTGGCTTTAGTCTGCGTACTCCGGCGGGATATTGGCTGGAAGGGCGCCCTTTGAGCTCTCCACGGACGTAGCTCCACACCTGATGGTCAAGCAGGTCTTCCGACACTCCAGGGACCATCCCAGGATCTTCAGGTTGCTCCAGACGATGTTGGGGTTGTGTCTCTGGAGCCGCGGAAGACCCAAGATGATGGGGTGTATGGACAACGTCATCACCATCAGTTCCAGTCTCGATGGCAGCCATTGATGGTGAGAGTGAGCGGGACGGCTATCTAAAGCCTGGATGGGCATCGAGGACCTCAAACGGCGCAATGGCAGCCCAAGAACGGATACCAGGGAATGGTCGATGAAGCTCCCCGCATCCCCGGAGTCAATCAGAGCTGTGGACGTATGAGGGAAAGCCACCAGACAGCACAACCGAGCAACAGAAAGGGCCTGCAATGTTATGCAAACACAAGGCACCTACTGTGCCAGCCTGTGCTGCCTGGCAACTCACCCCCTTCCTGCTCTGCGCCTGGGCCAAGGCACACCCCTTCCGGAAGTGCCCCTTCTCACCGCAGAACAGGCACAGACCCCGTTGACTCAGTTGCTCTCTGTCCTCTGCGGTGAGCCTCGTAATTCCTAGTTCCATGGGCTCAGGTTCCGGCTCCATCTGAGAGGGGGAAGGATGGGCACAAACAGTCACAGTCACGGAGCTGGCCGTCGATGGCAGTGGCCCGGGCGATGTGGACGTCCAGCGGCATGGAAGCGCTTACGCACGCCAGCTCCATCTGGACCTCAGTCTGCAGTCCCCTGCAAAAAGCGGTCCATAGAGCCGGCTCATTCCAGCCACTGGATGCCGCCACCGTCCGGAACGACAGCACATACTCCGAGGCTATGCCCGTTCCCTGCCTAAGGCGCATAAGCCGCTCGCCCCTGTCCCATTCCTCTGCGGGATGGTCAAACACGGCTCAGAACTGAGCGATAAACTGGGAAAAAACCTCAATTCCCCAGACCCGCTATCCCATAGCGCCGTTACCCATTCGAGGGCGTGCCCAGTTATGAGGGTGATTATCGTGGTCACCTTCTCATAATCTGTAAATGGCTGATCTCCAAAGTATAATTCACATTGGAGAGGGAAACCATGACAACACTCCGGATTACCATCACACTTCTCAGGCAAGGCTCTCTGGAGATTCCACACGGTGGACGACGGGAAGCGCAGCAGCACCGGGTGGCTCAACAGGGCTCTCTCCTCCCAACTGTGCTGTCATGTGAGACATCATCTCGCCGAACGCTGTTACGAATTCAGCGATCTGTCCCTCCATGGCGCAGAACCTATGCTCTAGCTCCAGCGCATGACCCGGGGCTCCAGTCCCCTCCCCGTGCCCACCCTGACTCATCTTGGCCTGGGTAGTGTAGGGAAACGAAAAGCAAACCCAAAAACAAACGAACTGATCGAAAGAAACAAAAAAAAGTGCCTCTATGGGGACAGGTTATTATGTGAGGTGCGAGGGTAGCGAGTGCGTAAAAAGGAGAGAGAAAAATGAACACAACAAAATGGAGAATCAACTGTTATTCTTCTTTTAATGAAACAGGCAAAAAAATGCAGTACCACACAGTCAAACAGACACAGTAACCCGTGAAGTGTGAGTGACAAACAAGGAAATTAAATAACCACAATGACTAATGAAGTGCAGGTGTGTGTGTGTGGGGTGTGTTTGCCATCATTTCCAGCCAGCAGTTAGTCCACTGGTGAGGTGGAGCACCAGAGAGGGAGAGAGCATGCAGCGTCACGTGGAGAAACTGTCACAAACAGTAGCCAACTTGAAACAGTGGCCAGCTTTACAAGTGACCTGACATGGTACCTTGAAAACAAACAATGTTACTAACTAGCTAGATATTTTGACAGAAAATGTGTATGCATTTGAATGATCTATAAATCATCTAAAGTTTAATAATTCTCTTACCAGTGTCATCTGCGTGGTTTCTACATAACTGACCAAAAAGGAATTGACGAAAAGGAAATATGACTTTTAGCCAGCAGAGTCTGCGGGGCTGTGGCTGTATGCCTCTCGCATAGCCAGGTAATGTACTGTAAGCACTGCCTTGGACAAAAATTGACATCATGTACATTCTGTTTTATGACACACAGTAGGTCATTTTAGCATGTTGGGAACATGAGGAGGATGTTATTTTTTTCCAATAGTATGAAATGTTTACATATAGTTAAATTACTCTGGTGTCAGGTTTCATTTATGGGAAGAAAGTGCTAATGGTGAATTTGAGGACATGAAGATGGTGACAGATGACTCGTCTTGAGAATGACATTGTTGTGAAGCAACAGGTCAGAACTCAGGAGTAAGTACAGAAGACGAGATGCTTTTGTATGGCAGAAGATCCAAAAAAATACAAGCATGCAAATAGAGAGACTGGCTGAATAAGGGCCATGGTAAGGTAATGTAACATTACATTATTTAGCTAGCCAGTGTTGCTAGCTATCTTTTTAAACCATTACTTTAAATTAGCACCTAGGCCTCTGGCTAGCTAAAGTTATTTAACCAGCAACATAATAATGTGTATGGACACTGTATGATAACTAAGTACAGCATCGTGTTAAAACATTGTACTTACATCAGCATTCTGTTGTTAACGATAAATAAACAAGGGACAGTATGCTCAGATGCTGGTTAATGTTAGCTGGCTGTTGTTTATCAGTCTTTTGTATAGTTTTGAACATAAAAAGGTAAAGCTATTAGAGTTAATAGGAAAAAGACCCAACCTAGATATTATCATTGCTGTATGACATCTGATAAGCGAATGAGATATGTTTCTCCTGTATTGGTCTGAGGAACTGACAGTGAGGAATAGGTTCTGATGTACTGTAGAACCTGCAGTAGGTTTTCTCTATTTCCCATAGAGATTCATTACAATGTTACAAACCTACATTGAGTACAGTCTGCAATATGTCCTCTTCGATATCACATTGCTAACTGATTTTTCTTCCACAGTATGTTACAGCTTAACCATTTGGACAACAAAGCACCTACCTGGACAAGAACTACTTGTATGACAGAGCTAGCCTGCTCTATGTACCTCTGATTTTGTCCTATGTTTCTCTTCTACTATGGGGTGTCCAAACCTATTTCCCGAGGGGCCAATTTAAAAACTTTTTATAGTTTCAGGGGCCACATATTATTCGAAGAAGATAATATATCACAATGTGCTATCAAAATGTAATAATTGTATTTATAATGTGGATTTGAATATGCATTCTTACAATAATAGGACAAATGAATGCCTTGCGTTGCTGTTCACTCTAATTTTTAAACAAGTGTTTGCTTGCAGATATAAAATTAAATATAAATCACACTGCATTTCTATCAGTTCCAATTAATGGTCGGCAGGTGCTTTATTTACATAAACTGTGAAAGAGCATGAGAAAATTTCCATGTCATCCTCAATATGTTTGAAATCTTGAAAACAGTGGTCAAAGTCTGCTTTTAATGCCGCAATTAAATCCATGTATTTACCCATTCTGTACGAAATGTTCATGTCGGTATAAGTGTCAATTACCTTGCGCAGGGATGGAAAGTGTGTGGTATTGTCTTCAGTCAGTTGTTTCTGGAACAAACAAAGCTTCATCGTGAAATCTTTAGTGCTCGCATGCATTTACAAGACAATAGCATTTCTGTGTCTATTATGTCAGTGGTCTCATCGCACGCAATCAAAAAGAAGTCAAATTTCTTTGCATTTTCTGCGACTTGACTTTCGATGCTTGCAGACAAGTCCTCAATCCTTCGTGCCACAGTGTTCCTAGCAAATCTTACATTCATTATTTCCTGTTTTTTCTCTGGGAATATTATTTCTGCCAATGTAGTGAGGCATTGCCGGATAAACTCACCCTCCATTAAATGGTTTTCCGTGCTGCGCTATCAGCTTGGCTACTTAGCTCTTGTGGCACTCTCCTGGGCTTCGTTCATGCAAGTGAACAGATGGATAAAGTAGTTTTAAACTGCTTCACTTTTTGCAGTCTCTCTGTCCCAGTATATGAGCTATAATTGTGTTTATGCTTTGTGTCATAGTGTCTTTTTCCATTGTAGTCTTTCTGTACAGATACTGTTTCACAGAAAATAATGCACAGACATTTCCCTGGGAATTCAGTAAAAAAATAATCACACTTCCATTGCTGTTGAATTTGCTGACACTCACTGTCAACCTTTAATTTCTTTTTTGCTGTGGCCCCGATTAAAACGAGTTGCTAGTCTACCTACAACACATGCACTAGCTTCTTGTTAAAACAAAGCTAATTACCTAGCTAATTGTGACCATGAGAGTTAGCCACAGTTCCACCAACCTGCCACCAGCTGAATGACTTAAAAAAATGACAAAAAGGAGACAAAAATGAGTGAGATGTATTTGTGATACTGACATCTAGTGGGTTAAACAGCATTTTTTTTTTTTTACAATGCAATGGTCACTGTAGCACACAGGTTGTCTCTAGAACAGACAGCATTTTTTTTGTGGGCCAAATTCAACACAACGGTTCAAACTATGTCGTGGGCCATATAAAAGTTATAATCGGGCCGGACCTAGCTGGCTGTAGTTTGGACAGTCCTGCCCTATGGGTTCTAATGAGATGTGGTTATGAGGAGTAGACAATTTACACCTGAGTTAGATCTGTCAGGGTCAGATTTTCTGGCACAAACAACACCAAATTATTACAGGAAGACATATGGTTTGTTTAAAAGTTTAACTTATCTGAATTTCCTATCATCTCACAAAATGCAATTACCAAAATGTGTGCTTTTTACATTATGACACCAGTTCATTTTTTATTTCTTACTCACTGATGCCAAATAAGAAGATTTTAATAGCACTACTACTGTATATGTTTATTTTATCATTAGACATGCTTATGTATTTTTCCTCACCTCTGTCAGTATGTTTTACACAGTTATTGTGACATTGTTTATTTTTCAATAATATTGTCAGTTTGCCTAAAATGTATTTCCTTTCCTATTTTCAATGTCATGCATAGTGTAAATCAAGGCTTGCCAACTGTGTTCCTAGAGAGCCACGTCCTTGAGTAGCTTCTCTCTAACCCCAGCTGTGATGACCTGATTTAGCTTTTCGTCCTACTAAGTATTTGAATCACTTGTGTGATATGAGGGTGGGAAAGAACCTACAAGATGGTAACTCTGCACGAACAGGGTTGGATAAAGAAAAACGCTTTTCCTTATTTTTTTTTCTTTTTACGTTATTCATTCTGACACCCAAAAGATCTCAGGGGGCAAAATCAATGAGAATTTTCATGGGGGTGATCCAAGCCTTTTGCATTTCTTAAACACCTAAAACTAATTTTTTTCATGCAATCTGCTGCCATAATGATTATGGGAAAATGTAAAATATTTCAGCATAGTTTATCTAAGCATACCCCTTTAACTGCTTTTAGTATTATGATTATTAATATTAATGCTAGTCATTGATTCTTAAAAATATGTTATGCCTTTGGATTTTAGTTTAACTACCTCCCTGCTATATATGATCACAACCCACAAATAAAGAAGTCTTCAGTGGACAATTTAAGATGTTTGTGTAATCATGCAAAAACATATTTAGTTTAAACACTTGACACCAATGATAATACTGAGACAATATGGGCATGAGAAACTTGACACAACGCATGATAGTACTGACTGACAACTGTACGAAGGACAAAAGATAGGACATGAGATGCCCCATTACTGACGGGTTGCACGCACCCTGTCTATAAACCCTGTCGATACCACTTGCTAGGAACTGTGTATGTAACTGTTATAGGACTTTCTGAAGAGACCCTTGGGCCATAAGTTGGAACATACCATACAAAAGTATTTTGTAGGATTTACCTTTCTTTTAATAGACTGTGTAAAGGTTGGCTTTGACCGCTGACCACCTCCTATGTGTCCTGGCATAAAAGACTGTGTTAACTTTGTAACTATTGGAGAACATGTAAGAACCATGGAAGATCAACATCGTGGACTCATGCTAATAAAGAAAGTTTAACAAGACATTTCTTTAACCGTCTATATCCTTCTGATTGGTTGTTTCTTTTGTAAAGAAAATAAATTGGCTTCTCTGCATCTTTTCTAAAATCTGGGTAAAAGTTTCAAAGTAATGAGTCTTTTTCAGTCTTGTTACCTTGCCAACAAGCATGTATTACCAATCTGAAACATGACTGAAATGGCTTCTTGGTAGCTCATTATGATTATGGGAGATTGGTAGCCATTTATGGACACTAACTGGTAAGTATGGCAAGAAATAACATGCAATTTCTAGCTTGAGTTATCAAAGTGGACTAAATGGACTACACAAATTGATCAAAACCATTCACAAACCTCCTGTGAACAGCCCATCACATTCACGTCATTGAAAAACAAATTAATCAGATGACGTGTGTCAGCAAAGATGGTCAAAGCTCTTTGACAATCTAAAGATAGTCAACTTATTTTGTTATAGTGTTTTTTTAGGAGCCTGTAATGTCTACTTAGCTCATTGACTTTCATTTAAACAGAAATATTAGGGATCTGTAAGTCTCGCGTCTCTGCTCTTCACTTTGCTAACAAGGACCACGCACCTCAGAAGAAATCACTTAAAAGGGGAATTTGAGGGAGTGTCAGTGTGGCCCCTCAAAAAAATACTGACCTATTGCTTATAATGATGATCAAATATGAGCCAAAATATAAGCAAAGAAATTAATTTAACATCTGAATATTTTCCAAATCTGAGGGGGCAGGTGCCCCAAATGGACATGACTCATCTGCCCCCAGAGGTGGATTGTCCTGCCCGCAAGACTGCGTGATGTCATTCTGTAATAAATAGATCTACAGCATTTGTTTTTCCTGTGTCGGTCAGACACTTCCCAATCCCTGAGTATAAGGCGTATGTATTTCATTGCATGGGGCAATAATCAGAGTGAATGGTTTTGGAATATATATAAGTCAGGAAAATGTCTGCAGTAACCCAAATGTATAATCTAGAATACACAACCACTTTTATGGTTTTCATGCTACATAGGAATTAGATTAGAGTTATCTTGTCACAAAAACAAATTACATAAAAAATGCAATACAAATGTAATAGCTATTTGGCCCTTTAGTTGCACAATTACCGTACTATTTTGATTTTAGTAATCAAAGACACTCTCATCCAAATCTTGGATAAGAGTGTCATTAATCTTAGGATAGCTACGAAGAACAACAACATTGCAATTTGATTTTACTCAATGAGGTAGATATCACCAAACTCACTGCTAGGAGGATAAACAAAATGACCATACAATGCCCACCACTAACATTGCCACCCTTTGTAAATATGAGCAAAATTGGCTGTGAAAATTTTTTCTTGGTTGTTTATCCCTTTTTCATTCAATATATTCACAAAAATCTAACCTTTAATTGAAGTAAAATTATTGAAAAAAAGAAATGTGAAATAAATTAAATTAATATTTTTTCTCCAAAACATGTCACAATTAGCAACTGGCACCCTTACAAATTCTTAGAAGTAAAATCTAATTGAAGCATATTCCAAATCATATTTTATCTTTTTAAGTTGACCACAGTGAAGTTTAGTTAGGAACACTTAGATGCTAAGTCATGACTTCCTGTCTTACTCGTATAAGTTTGCGGTGACATACAGCCCAAATTCTCATAGTCATCCATTACTATGGGAAAGACCCGATAATACAGTTATGATGTGCGACTAAAGTTGTTGAACTACACAAATGAGGAAGTGGTTATAAGAAAATAGCTCAATGGCTGAAAATGCACATTTCTACTATCATGGCATCAATAAAGACGTTAAAAGCAACTGGAAATGTTAACAATCGGCCTGGAAGAGGACACGTGTCAATATTGAACCCACACACAGTGTGGATGATGGTTTGAGGGGCCAAAGAATCTCCAAGGATCCCAACTGAAGAATTGCAGGCGTTAGTTGGGTCTTGGGGTCAGAAAGTCTCCATAACTATGATCAGACCCCACTTACATAACGTCAGTATTTATAGAGTTAAAAGGGGTGTGGTAAGACTGCTCATTCATTCTCTAAAGACAACATTTGTTCCTTATCCTTTCTACCCTCGCTTGTGTCTTCGTCTATCTTGTCATAAATTTTACCCGAGTAGGGCAATGGGAACATCGTTAAAGACAGTCGGCCACATTCCTGAAGAACAAAGGAGAGATACCCTTATGGGTTTAGGCAGATTAACAGATGGTCAGAGGACACAATGATCTACTGATATCATTCAGACGGGTCGCAAACAAACACCAGAGTTACATACCAGACAATAGAAAAGCAGACATTTCTAAAATGTACATTAGTTCAAGAAATTCCATAACAGAACACACAGTTCATCGCAGTTTGTTGCGTATGGGGCTGCGTAGCCGCAGACCAGTCAGGGTACCCATGCTGACACCTGTCCACTGCCGAAAGCGCCTACAACGGGCACGTGAGCATCAGAACTGGACCACGGAACAATGGAAGAAGGTGGCCTGGTCTGATGAATCCCGTTTCCTTTTACATCACGTGGATGGCCGGGTGCGTGTGTGTCGCTTACCTGGAGAACACATGGCATCAGGATGCACTATCAGAAGGAGGCAAGCTGACGATTTGGGCAATGTTCTGCTGGGAAACCTTGGGTCCTGCCATTCATATGGATGTTACTTTGACACGTACCACCTACCTAAGCATTGTTGCAGACCATTTGCACCCTTTCATGGCAACGGTATTCCCTGATGGCATTGGCCTCTTTCAGCAGGATAATACGCCCTGCCACAAAGCAAAAATGGTTCAGGAATGGTTTGAGGAACACAACAACAAGTTCAAGGTGTTGACTTGGCCTCCAAATTCCCCAAGATCTCAAACAATTGAGCATCTGTGTGATGTGCTGGACAAACAGGTTCGATCCATGGAGGCCCCACCTCGCAACTTACATGACTTAAAGGATCTGCTGCTAACATCTTGGTACCAGATACCACAGCACACCTTCAGAGGTCTAGTGGAGTCCATGCCTCGACGGGTCAGGGCTGTTTTGGCGGCAAAATTGGGACCTACACAATATTAGGCAGGTGGTCATATGTTATGGCTGATCGGGTTATATTTGACAAAAATATGTTTTCTTTCACTTCCTTAACTTTAGAGTTTTGTTAATATTTTGATTGAAAGATCAAGAGGATAAACAATTAAAAAAAAAAATTCACAGCCCGTTTTGCTTATATTTAACAAGGTGCCAGTAGTAGGGGAGTGAACTTTAGATCTTGCCTTTGAGACAATGTGACAATACTTAATTTTGGTTATAAATATCTCTACAAATATCAATCAATCAAATTCATTTATAAAGCCCTTTTTACATCAGCAGTTTTCACAAAGTGCTTTTACAAAACACCCAGCCTTAAACCCCAAGGAGCAAACAACAGTAGTGTTGAATTTCTACAAATATCAGTTGTAGTTTTTTTTTACTGTCTGCCCATCCATCAGTATAATGCAATGAAATTTCACAGCAGACAGACAAATGTGCACAACACCCAGGTACAATATTACTAAAAATGTGTTTTCTGTTATTGTGTTAGGTTTGGCTTTTTAAACTAATAATGACCAAACTGGGGTGGGATAATGCTAATTTTGATAAAATATTAGCTGGGATCTTAAGATTTGTCTGTGACAATTTGCGGTTTAACCCTTAAAAATTGCATTTACTGTACTGGATTTTACCTATGCACCAAGACAGGATTTCAATGAGAAATTTAACTTCCAACAAAGTCATGGTTGCTCGTATAGCTTCCAAAATTGAATTAGGTATTCGTGAACTAGGGATATTCAGCTGGGGGCTCAATGTTATAGGGGCCTTCATAAGCTAGCAGGAGGTTACAGTAATGTTCAGTTGAGACCAGAGCTGAAAGGATGGCCAGCATCCCTATTTTATTTGAGGATGCCGTGACTAGCATCTCCACAGCTCCTGAAACTGCCACGGAGCAGTGTGAGTTTGTTGAGTGAGGGCGTGAGGTCAGAGAGCGAGGTGTCTCTCCAGAAGAGGTCAAGGCCTTTCTTTTCCACTCTGGTATTATTTATTCTTTTGATGATGTCTGCTTTTTTTTCATTTTTGTTGTATTGTTGTAGTCCTGTGAGTCAAATAAATTTTGTTATCAGGAAAGGAATGTATGTGATTGATTTAGTTTATATTTCTGATTAATTAGGACGAGTTAACTGCAATGTGTAGGAAAGAAAAAAAAACCTTGTGTGATCGTCACTCTACACTACGCTTTTTCAATAGATGATACAATCATTTCTAAATGAAGGCTCACTGGTTTCTCTAGAACTAGCATCAGATAAGATTCTTACATAATTGCTTGACTTTTTCCAACTTCTATCACAATGTTATCAGACACATTTAGGAGTGTCGACCTTATTTTAACCCATGTCATTGGGATTTGTAATGGGAATGGTGACCTCTTCTGCAAAACACACAAATGCACATTACCATAAAATGTGTATTGTGTTCACCTTTTCTAACCCATAAGTGTCCATAGAGTCTTCTGTCAAGACGAATTAGATGAACAATTAGTGTAATTTTCAGAGGTAGACATGCATGGATCCCTTGACACTCCATCATTATCTGGTATGTGGAACAAATCCAAGGTGGACTATCTATAGTAGAAGGGCCCTCATATATTGTATTTTGAATCATGTAACTCTTTAGAAAAGGTATTTTGCTTTAGAAAAAGTTTTTTATCACAAACTCTTATACGATCAGAATAAACAAAAAGGACATACAAATACGTGCAAATAGAAAGCTGTGTTCACATTAATTTTTTTTTAAACTAAAATGAGTTTAATTTAGGAAAACAATTCAAAAATATTCTCATGAAAAAAGAAGACTGTAGCTCAATGTAATCAAGGTATAAAATAATTATAATTTTCAAAGACATTTTGTTTCAGAGCTTAGTTGTGGCAATTTGTATTGTAAAAATAGCTTAGTTGTGGCAATTTGTATTGTAAAAATAGTTTTTATTCACACTACTGTTCAAAAGTTTAGGATCACTTCGAAATTCCCTTGTTTTCCATGAAAACATACAACCCTGTTTCCAAAAAGTTGTAATGCTGTATAAAATGGAAATAAAAACCGAATGTAAAGATAGGCAAATCATTTAAACCCTATATTAAATAGAAAATAGTGCAAAGACGACATATCAAATGTTGAAACTGAAAAATGTTATTGTTCCTTGAACAATAAAAGGCCAATAAAAGGCCAATCCACATTTGAAGCCAGCAACATATTTCCAAAAAATTGGGACAGGGGCAAGAAAAGACTGGAAAAGTTGTGTAATACAAAAAAGAACCTGGTGGAACATCTTACTACTAATTGGGTTAATTCAGTTGGCGCATTATGAAACCAAAAATACAGCAAAGGACACTCCAAACTGTTGAGCAGATGCAATCCTATATTAAGCAAGAATGGAAAAACATTTCACTTTCAAAACTACAGCAATTGGCCTCCTCAGTTCCCAAATGCATACAGAGTGTTGTTAAAAGAAGAGAAGATGCAACACAGTAATAGTCAAGCCCCTGTCCCAACTTTTTTGAAATGTGTTGCTGGCATCAAATTCAAAATAGGCATATATCTTTCCAAAAACAATATTTTTTCTCTGATTCAAGATTTGATATGTTGTCTTTGTACTTTTCAATTAAATATAGGGATTAAATGATTCGCACATCATTGCATTCGGTTTTTATTTGCATTTTATGCAGCGTCCCAAATTCTTTGGAAATTGGGTTGTACATGCAATGAGTTTGAATAGCAAATATAGTGTGGAAGATGGAAAATGTTCGCGATTTATTAAAATAAAGACTTCTCAGAGTCTGGTATAACAGTTGATTATTTCAAGTTTAATTACATGGATCCACGGGAACAACCGTCATAACATCAACAGAGAATGATTACAGAGACTAGCAGAGTAACGTCATGACAGATTGTTCTGATTGTGCATTTCAAGTTTCAAGCTTATATTCTCTTCCAACAGTACAGATGACGGAATTAGCATTTGCAGAATATACATACAAGGAATAGGAGCTACTATGAGGTAGTCTAAAAATGCAAGGTTGCACTCAGATGGCTCCGAGAGGCACAGAAAATCATAGAATGTCGGTTGCCCAGACAACCCGGTCAAAGGCTGAGATATATCAATCTGGACAGTTACTATATGGAGACTTAAGTTAACTATGCTCTTCCCAATAAGGAATAGAGCTCTGTTCACCTGTAGGATGTAAGTAATAATAAC
>JACXGI010013693.1:6153-20506 GCA_016801175.1 Esox masquinongy | reverse complement strand
GAGTTAACTGACGTAGCAGGTGCAGAGAGGGAGCCAGGGCCAACACCCGTGGACATCACCGCTCCTGGTCATTCCCAGTCTAATATTTTCAGGCTTGAAAATCAATAGGATCACTGCTGATGAAATGTGTTGCGGGAGTCTGCACCCATCAGACCAAGCCCCAGAACCAAGGGGCTTTCTTCCCTCCACCAGTTTCCCCTTCATTCCAGCTCTCAATGCAAAAGGGGATTTCGTTCCATTCTCCACTGCTATTTCACATTCTCTTTTCGCCCCAAATCCTGCATTTGGAGTTGTCTGAGTGAATGTGATTGATTTCCACCGTGTGTCATCCCGGCTGGCCTCAGGAGTGGTTTCGTAACGCTGAGGCCCAGCGGGCCGTGGAACCGTCATTCAGTCTTTGACGCCGTTGTTCACTGAATTCACCCTGAAGAATCCAGGTCAAAAAAGAGAGTACACTTCAGGTGTAGGACTCAGGGCTTCACCATTACTTCACAGGCCTTTCCTGCTCCCAGTAACTCCAGACTGTGTTCAGTAGTGTGTATAGATTTAGAAGAGGGATCTGTAGAACCAGGGTTTAGAGTTCCCACTCCTTATGCCGGGAAACAGTTGCCCTGAGCACAATATATAAAGCTTTACTGACCTGAATGAAATCAGTAGAGTATAGCTATATTACACCTAAACAGTTAATTTAGCTTGTGTTTATTGTGCCATTTCTCCACTTTAACCGTCAGATAGTAGCCAGGCTGTCTTAACAGCTAGACTCACTTCCCCAATTATCCTGTGTTTCCTAACAATGAGAAGGAGAATGCACCCATCCACACAATCACCCACCCGGACACAACCAGCAAGCAAGCCACACAACCAGCCAGCCTCAAAACCGGCCAGCAAGCCACACAAAAGTCCACTCGGCCACACAACCAGCCAGCAAGCCACATGACCAGTCTGTCCTGTGAGGGGAAATGAATCTGCTCCAAACAACCTTAGTTTTCCTTCACACTGACATGTCAGGCTAGACCAAAAGCTATTTGTTTTTGGCCCACTTCTCCAAGCTATCCGTCTCCCGGACTCAGAAAGGGAGAGGAAGTCAGGTTGGCATGTTGTTTCAAAAACAGAAGAGGAGAGAGGGAGGAGAAAAAAACATGCTTTAATCTGATTAGGTTTGGCTAAAATCCCAAACCAGGGCTGAAGTGCAGTGCTTGTGGTTTCTGAAGGGCTTACGCTAAATCTGTACCATGGAAATAATCTACTTTTAAAACCCAGGAAACAAATCAACTATGCTAAGGACATAAGTCGCTGTCATTAGGGAGTGATTAGGATAAACATTTTTATATACCGTGCTGCCCAGGCCTACCGGCAGGCGTGTGAATGAACACAACCAGATTCAAAATCACCTCATTTCAGTACATCTCCACAAACCCAGGATTTTAGTATGGCTCTGGTAGCAATGGACAACGTATAGGCACAGGAGGAGAGAGAAACATTTACACAAAGGTTGCATACATTAGTTCGGTCAAAATAGTACTGCAGAGGAATAGCCAATATGAAGTGAGAAATCTATAGGTTACGGTTTAGGTTGTATAACTAAGTGTATAGTTTACAGTATAGTTAATGTAAGTTTAGATAGTTATATAGTTAATGTAAGTTTATATTATCCACACAATATAGTTTATTGTGTGGATAATATTAATAAAATTAATTTAAAGTTCATGATATAGAAAATAAAACTTAATGTAGTTTATAGTATGGATAATGTAATTAAATTTAAGTTTACATTGTAGATAATACATCTTAATGTAGTTTATAGTGTAGATAATCGAATTAATGTCATGTTTACAATATAGATAATGCTACTAAATATATAGTTTATAGTCTGGATAGTATAATTAATGTACAGTTTACAGTAGTTACTGTAGTAATATATGCTGCATAGTTAATGTAGTATAGTGCAGTATTATTATGTGCAGTTTAATCACAGTTAATGCAGTACAGTGCAGTATTATTATGTACTGTTTAATGGTAGTTAATGCTTTACTGTACAGTATTATTATGTACAGTTTAATGATAGTTATTGCATTACTGTGCAGTATTATTATGTACAGTCTAATGGTAGTTAATGTTTTACTGTGCAGTATTATTATGTACAGTTTAATGATAGTTATTGCCTTACTGTGCAGTATTATTATGTACAGTTTAATGGTAGTTATTGCATTACTGTGCAGTATTAATATGTGCAGTTTAATGGTAGTTATAGCATTACTGTGCAGTATTATTATGTACAGTTTAATGATGGTTACTGCAGTGCAGTGTCTCAGTGGCCTTCGGGTCTCTATGAGTGAGATGGCCAGTTGGTGAGGTCCACAGAATGGAGGCAGAAACTATTGAGTTGGTGGGGGTCTTCTGGTCGTGATGCTTTCTCTGTGGTGCTGTGAGAACGTTGAACGACTGAATTATTCATCAAAGGCTGGGAGAGGAGACACTACAGATCCCTTGCTCTTTCTCTCTCTCCCTCCCTCTCTTTTTCTCTGATCATGTGTACCACAGATAACTGTCCTGTAACAGCCTAGCTCTCTTAGGGCCAGGTCCCCACTAAATCTCCCCCCTCTGATTCCCTTTACCGTTCACAGCCAAGAGAAAGAATGCCCTGCCTAGTCACCTTGGATCGATAAGACAGACATGCAGTACATGAAAACAGAGATGTGGCCACCTCATTTCATTAGTTATCTTTAATCCAGTTAAACCAGTTTATCTGTAACATTGATGACTGTATTTCTAGTACTTAACACAACAGAAGGACAGGCAGCATTTCCCGGGATCGATGTGAAACCCTCATAAATATGCACTTAAACAGATGAATAGGAAACAGGAACAAGAGATCAATATACAGATGTAGGATTTTAATGTGATCACCCTGTTGCAAGAGAATATTTCTGCAAGGGTGGACATTTTGAACTCTTAGTGAATTTGAGGTTCAAAAACTATTTCAAACTGGAATATTCAGACTTGAATTTCTTCCAAAAATCACAAACCGCCTTCAAAAATGTGCGGTAATTACATATAACAAACACAGTAATTCCCATTTTCTGTTTACATTTGTAATTATTTATTTGTTTAGTCGCTTCTGTTATCTCTTTCTATAATACCAATTCAGTTTGCAGAGGCTACATTTGATGTAAAGGAAAAAACACCTCACTGGAGGAGAACAGGCCATTTAAATGCATTAGCGTCTGATATGAGCGTGGACTTGGTTGGAGGCATGTGGGCAGACTTAGAGACAGCTATTGTCCCATCACTTTCCTCAAATTACTGCTATGCTAGTAAGCTGCTCCATTATAGCATTAAGTGTTGTTTTTCCCCATGCTAGTCCTCCACAAGATGATCAGTG
Organism: Esox masquinongy; assembly: GCA_016801175.1. Lineage (NCBI taxonomy): Eukaryota > Metazoa > Chordata > Actinopteri > Esociformes > Esocidae > Esox > Esox masquinongy. Next base: position 17,124 of record JACXGI010013693.1, on the reverse strand, counting down.
TTTCACAATGCTAGCTGCTAGCCGGTGAATGTTAAAGTTGGAGTGGCAGAGAGCGGTTCAACCAATACACTACCTCTGCACATACCTCTTGTAATTAAATCCACAAAATCTAAATACAATTTTCTGGAATAATGACAAGGAAATTTCTGTTGACAAATCAATGTTCACTGTGGGAAAAATTGTTTTATTTGGAACACAATATCATACATTTCTATTTCTTCTAAAAGAACCCCCTAATCCGAGGCTATGTTGCAAACTTTGCAAAGCTGAACTGTCATGGCGCAGGAGCATGACTGTAATGCATAAGCATAACAAGGGGAAACACATTCTAGCTGTGATGACAGAAGATAAAGAGGGCTCAGCATGGCAAATTAATAGAATATAAATCCATCATTCATTTTAGTTTGTATTCCTGGGGTTAAGTTTTTAATTAAGAAATAGTTAATCGTGAATGCATGGCTGAGTTAATGTCAACCGTTGATCATCTTGGGCGTATTGACTTTGTGTATATCTCCGGCTAGCTAAGCATTCACAACTGATGAATTAACATTACTGTCATATTTGATGTGTTTTGTATGTCTCCACAATAGAAACATTGAGGTATTTAAATGCCTTACAATTTGCATTAACATTAACACTACCAGTCAAAAGTCTCTCAACCAGCTTCATGAGGTAGTACCCTGGAATGCTTTTCCAACAGTCTTGAAAATGGTATTATGATAGCCCTTCAGTTTTTGCACGTTTTTATTTGTTTTATAACTACTGCCTACAGTTGTTTTAATGAAGGCATTTTAAAAGGATAAGAAAAAAAGTGAAAACTTACATTTATTTTAAATAAAAAAAATTCTGTCTGATTAATCGAATTATCAAAATAGTTGTTAGTTGCAGCCCTATATATATATATACACACACATCCTGTATTACATTACAATACCATCCACAGATGGGAAGATGCAGGTACAGTTAGATGGCACATGAGGCTTTGGTCAGTTTGGTCAGGGGAGGAGTGGCTAACGGTGGTCAAAGATCAGGGGAGGAGTGGCTAACGGTGGTCTAAGATCAGGGGAGGAGTGGCTAACGGTGGTCTAAGGTCAGGGGAGGAGTTGCTAACTGTGGTCTAAGATCAGGGGAAGAGTGGCTAACGGTGGTCTAAGGTCAGGGAGGAGTGGCTAACAGTGGTCTATGGTCAGGGGAGGAGTGGCTAACGGTGGTCTAAGGTCAGGGGAGGAGTGGCTAACAGTGGTCTATGGTCAGGGGAGGAGTGGCTAACGGTGGTCTAAGGTCAGAGAGGAGTGGCTAACAGTGGTCTATGGTCAGGGGAGGAGTGGCTAACAGTGGTCTAAAGTCAGGTGAGGAGTGGCTTATGGCGGTCTATGGTCAGGGGAGGAGTGGCTAATGGTGGTCTAAGGTCAGGGCGGAAAGTGAGGTCATGAGCACGGAACAGAGCACACACACACACACACACACACACACACACAGTCTGTATCTCAGTTGGGCAGCATTCCAACAGAGCAGTTGGCCTAACCAAATGATAGATTAACAAGAAGTAAATTAAATCTCCAATATACTCTCTTTCTCTCTCTCACACACACGCACGCACACACAGACACACACAAACACACACACACACAGGCGCACGCACACGCACACACACAGCAGGAAACAGACTAAATCTGCTATACGGCATTGAACCCGCTGCACTGCTCAGACAGCAGGCCATGCCTTGCATAGTAACATTAGTAAGACTTCTGAGAAAAACTACTTTCCAAAGCGGAAACTTTGTCTTGATCCCTCCACATATTCCATCCCCGGTCCCCAGGCCACGGCCAATTCCTCAACTCAACCAATCGTGTTTGAAACCGAGCCCCATGTAAATTTCAAATTGCAGTGCTGTGAGTTGTGCATGCGTATGAGTGTGTGTGAGTGTTTTTGTCCCTTCCATGTTGCCATCCGCTGGGCCATCAGCGTGGCATTGATTGGTGTGCAGCAGTGCCTCCATCTCATGGGTTACTGGGAGCTCTGGTGACACCACATTTTAGACACGGCTCACAGCCCAGAGCAGAAACACGAAGGAGTCTTCCCGTTCACCCAGCTGTGGTAGAATATAGAGTCCCTGTTTTAACCAACACACACAATGCCTCGTAGACGGACAGATGTCTGGAGAGACTCGTTAGGGGCTGCAAAGGCAAGGCATCACTTTAACTTTTGACCATTCAAACCTCCTGGAGGTCCTGGTACAGTGCGCTAAAGAAGTGGAACTAGCATTCTTCAAAGCTCCTATTGGACGGCACTGTGTGGACATGTCTCACCTGTCTGATTGAAGTACCGGCGTCCTCCACCTGTTCTCCATCAGGGTCATTCAGTGTTGTGGTCATCTCCTGAACTGTACACCTGGGCATTAGATTTTGTGGTCATCTCCTGAACTGTACACCTGGGCATTAGATTTTGTGGTCATCTCCTGAATGGCAGACCTGGGCATTAGATTTTGTGGTCATCTCCTGAATGGCAGACCTGGGCATTAGATGTGGGGAATTGGTGCGCTGTCTTAACTGCCGTGAAATAGATTTTCATTGTCCAAAAATATTGTATTTTCCGATGATTCATATAACCCAATGAGAAGAGATTCACAGTATAAACCTGAAGAGGGGCAATGGGAGGGAAGAGTTGTTTGAATTCAAGATAAGGGTTGCAGTTTGCCTTGTTCACCAGAAAGAGCTATGTTACACGTCAAGCCTTTACCAGATTTTGGACAAACTGGCATTTTACCAAAGTGAGGTCTTTTCCTGGGGGTTAAGTAACTAGTGCTGTTATCTGGCCATGTGTCTGAGAGGATCCAGACAGCCCAGTCATGCAGAACTTGTCATCCATCCAGAGGCATACACAGTGTTAGAAACAGTCCTGGCAGCCAATTATTACGACAAGTGCCCGGAAGTAAAGCAAACACGCGCATGTGCTTCCTCCAAGCCATCTCTACAAAGGGCCAGTTGACTCCCTCAAGGTCCCAATCAATTCGCCAGCAATTAATAAACATCAAACGGGCATCGCGTTGGACGCCCTCGACAGACTAACTTTTTCGAGGCCCAAAAGTTGTAAATGCTTCACGTGAACAATAACCGTGCTCATCTGATTGCACACGTTTCCTTTCAGCGGGCAGCAGAACGATCTCGGGTGGAGGTGTCTGATCCCTGGCCGTACCACTGTAGTGGATTGCTCCCTTCATAACTTTGTGTCATTGGGAGCAGAAGAAATGTCTGTAATTCTGGTGGCTGTGCAGTTCTATAGAAAACCCCACAATGTGGGATACAGCTCCCTGGCTTTGGCCAAGTGCACTGCTATGCAACTGATCAGAACAAGTTATCACCAAAACGTGGCAATACAGGGGCTTGGTGCTGTCACATACTAGACTGTGTGAACGATCAAGGTACTGGGAGATTCGGGTAATGACAATGAAAACTGATTGTGCGATCAAAACAACAGTATTGTTATGTCGAACATCAGCCAAGGCGTACTATGGATGCCGTGTTGGAATGTTGTGTCCTTGCTCTGCGGGCAGAGGCAGATTGTGGATGCATGCGTCTCCCATGACGACAGCCTGGTCTTGGTCCTTTCTGTGGTTAATTGCTGCTCCTTGCTACAACACTAGCTTCCCTATATCTGCACCCAGCCAATTTACATCTCATTAACTCCCTTTCTATCTGTCTGGAGGAAGACCAGCTATTTACAGAGTGACACATGTTGGAGTCAGTTTAGTCAGTCTCTCTGTATTATACCACCGTTTAGTCAGTCTCTCTGTCTTATACCACCGTTTAGTCAGTCTCTCTGTCTTATACCTCCGTTTAGTCAGTCTCTCTGTCTTATACCACCGTTTAGTCAGTCTCTCTGTCTTATACCTCCGTTTAGTCAGTCTCTCTGTCTTATACCTCCGTTTAGTCAGTCTCTCTGTCTTTTACCACCGTTTAGTCAGTCTCTCTGTCTTTTACCACCGTTTAGTCAGTCTCTCTGTCTTATACCACAGTTTAGTCAGTCTCTCTGTCTTTTACCACCGTTTAGTCAGTCTCTCTGTCTTATACCTCCGTTTAGTCAGTCTCTCTGTCTTATACCACAGTTTAGTCAGTCTCTCTGTCTTATACCTCCGTTTAGTCAGTCTCTCTGTCTTTTACCACCGTTTAGTCAGTCTCTCGGTCTTATACCTCCGTTTAGTCAGTCTGTCTGTCTTATACCTCCGTTTAGTCAGTCTCTGTCTAATCCCACGCAGTTTAGTTACTCTCCTTTTTATCTGTCAAAATGTATTATTGATATTGTTTGTCTGCTTTTCAACATGTTATGTCTGCTTTTCAACATGTTAATGTGCACTTTTCCCTTATAAAAAAGAAGGGAAGGGCCAAACATTGAGCATAATGATTGAAACATCTAGATATAATGTTGAAGAAAATCTGGGAATTGTTTCATCCTATGGGGACATCCAGTCCTATTATAACCCAGTGGCGCTCCCATATTGTGTTAATGTGTTTTGTATCTGATCCTAACCTACGAATAGAACTTTAAATGACCTTCTATAATATTAAGCATGTTTCTTTGTATGATTAAATTAAAGATATAGAGACATCAGACCGAACTGAAGTCTTTTTTTTGCTCCTCTCCTCTCATGTGGTAGGACTCGGGGCTTTTAATACAAGTAGATAATTAGTCACGTGTATAACCCACAGTAATTATCCCGGCAGAAGGTTGTTAACACTACCTTCCCTAGTTCCCCATAGAGTTCCCTTTTAATCAGAGAGAGTATTGTTAATTTCAGAAGCCATGCTTTGTGCCAGATGATGAAAATAGCTCTATGGTTGGTGAGATGTGAAAGCCTTGCTGAAGACAGCGTATAAATAAGTCACAGTGAAAACCATTACGTGATTAATATATAAACATAAACATGCGCACTCACACATTTTTTTTTTATCAAGACAGACATTGAACAAGAACAAAACTGCTGTATAAAATCCCCTGTGTAGAGTTTAACACCGCAGTGGTGTTGTCTGACCGTGTGTACAGACAGAATGCCACCTGGACAGTGGAGAAGCGGAGATGTTGGCTGGCCGATAACATTGTGACAGGTGATGCTGAAAACCTCCTCGACGTGCTTATTAATTGTGTTTCAAGCGCTCACCCCGGGGTAGAGCGGGGGGGGGGCGGTACCGGGAGAGCAGGAGCCAAGGTTTCCACTTACTCACACGGAGTGATTGACACACCGAATCAATTAAAGAGGTCAGAATTGTATCAGTGTTCACAACTGATCCAGCGCCCGGGTAAGTTTGCCCAAATAATCCATTGTAATGAGCCGGGAGGCCTTGATGAAGGAGCTAGACGGACAGATGGACTAGTTAACGGGTAGCTCTCTTCCAGGGAGGTAGGGCCAGGTTGTTCCTGTGGTTATTTCATGTCTGGTTTCACGTTTTGTTTATGTCTGTTATTTCCCTCCTAACGCATCTCTTGTTAAGGCCTGTGCATAGTGCAGTTTAGATCACATTAGATATTAGATATTAAATTGTTGTGTTTAGTTGCTTTCTTGGAGTGCACATGCATAATTCGTGTGGTAAAGTAGCATCGCTGTCTGTTGTGTGACATGAATGCAGATACTGAAAAAAACGACTTCAAGGTTATGGAATTACAATAATGGGAACATATCATGTCTGAAGCATTTAAAGCAGTGCTTTAAATAATGTGTACTCATGCATAGAGTATATCTTTCCCTCTCTGTCATTCTCTCTGCCCCCCTATCTCCCTCTCACACACCAGGTCACGGCAGCTCTCAGTGAAAATGAGAGATACCTCCAAATCCTGAGAACACCGGGAGCTGGAGTTGCTGTGGACGGGGGTGAAATGGCTGCTCGTGCTGTGTGCAATGGGGGTTCAATCTCAGTGCTAGTCGCTTGTTTTTGTTTCAAGGCTGTCAAAGCTTAAGACTCACAGTAGGATATTAAATAGACCAAATTCATTTATGAAACTGTATATTACAATGTGGATTCCTAACAGGGCTTCCCCTTCTGTCCTTGGACAGGAACCATCCTGTAGGTTCTCCCTCAAACTTCCTGTGGGATTAACCTTATCTAGCTTTTCATCCAGTTTTTTATTACAATCACATTTGGGTTTTTGAGGAAATTTGGGTTTTGTCAAATTTGGGTTTTTGAGGAACAGAATCGGGAAGAACTATTTAACAGATTTGATGAGTTCTACAAAAAAATAAACTATTATTGTAGACTAAAAAATATAACCAATAAAACCACTTTTAAAACCACTGGTTAAAATTATATCAGAACTCCACAATGCATTTTTAACACCTTTATGTAAGCTCCTGTTCTTCATTGCATACAATTTTTTAAACTCACTTGTTTTTGCATGGACCCTTTTTAAGGGGTAATCCAACCAGGGTAATCCATTCAATCATTGTCAAATATGGCCTACTGTTCTTTGAAATAAACTGTCTGACTTTCTCCTCTCTATCCAGTAAAGCATACAATGCCTAAAAATGTACAACAGTTATTTTTTTAAATATCGGCATTGTCACATTTTGACTTGACGACAGCCCGGTGTCGTTCGGTTTGTTTAGAATGGAGCATGAGCTTCAAAATCTGCTATCGGCAAAACAATTGCCGACATTTATTATTTATTTTTTAAATCAACTTCAAATAAGGTCTGTGTTTCATCTAGACTTACACCACCTCGGGGTCTTGATAACTGTAAAGGTTTATAACACATGGTGACTATTATCAGTATCTTTACATATATTTAGCAAATCATTGTGAATTGATATTTGTTTGCAAATGTCATCTTGTCCTGATGAGATTTTCACAAGTATCAATATGCTGAGGCGGTGTAAGTCCACACAAAACACTGACCTTATTTGAAGTGGATCCAAAAATCCCCTATGAAAGTAGTGAACGGTGGAATCATGGAACGAGCCAGCCATGTTTTGCAGCTAGGTTTTATGGGGATTAGGACTCATGCTATTTCAGCCAATTCAATCTGTCCAGCATTTATGTCCTCTGTCCGCCCTGAGAAGTCACATAATAGACATAATCCCATCATATAGAGCACAATTCACATTTGGAAGCAAATGAAGATACACTTAGACCACGGCGACTCCAGCCCCAGGTAGTAAACACCCTCTCCTTTACCCCTTTCAACATACACAGGGCTACGGTCACTGGGGAGAGTTGGGGACAGAAATTCTTCTGATATTTGCTGATTAGAGAGGAGGTACACAAACTTTCTAAAATGCCAGAACCTTCACGTTTGATGGGTTTCAAAATGGGCCCAAAATTAAGTGAATGTGGTCCATTTCAATCAATCACTCAGCCCTGCACAGAATCTTTCAAAGCCAAACAGGGGAGGACAAACTGGACTCTGAAATACTTACATGTCAAATTGGGAGGATAGCTCAGAAGACATCCATACATGCTCAATCAACTCGAGGCACTGTCTCGTACAATTTTGGGTCTTACACTGATGCACTGCTCCCAGACTGAGCTCCATGGCACATTTTCTGACACCTGTCTCGTGGGGCGTGTGTCACGCGTGTGTTACACTTCACGGACGACCACAATGTCCTCCCATACCCGTTCCTTCTGGTTCCTCGAGGTTCCAATAGAACCAGAACCCCATGCAGCTGATTATCGTGGAAGTCGCAGAAGGCTCCAGGGGCACTGACATTTTATCTCTTGCAGTCTCATTTTGAAAAAGAGACAGAGGTTTCCTCGAATAAATTCCAGCTCAATGAATTGGAAGGATACCCTACATTTAAAAATAATTTGGTATATGTTCTGACGAGCCTTCTTCTCTTATTTGGAACATTTGGCACCATAAATGAATTGTGAATTGCACCTAAAAATCTATTTTTTATACATTCTAGTGCCTTGCCTAAAGTTCAATGTGGTGGTCCATGGGGGATTCAGAGATGATGATGGGAACTGGGAGTTTTTTTATTTATTTTCGGGTGTCGATTCTTTCTTTTGGATAACCTTTCCCTGTGTCTGTGTTATTTCAGCACGTGGCATATTAATCACCTGTCTTTTCTCCCATTTCATACTTAAAATTTTAGAGGGCAGAACATATAATAAATACAAGATAATTTTACTGAACCTGAATTTGCTGATTTATTTTGTGTCACTGGATATGTGTTCTGACTAAAACTGGCAGCAAGTTGTTGTCATCGTTTTCTAAATCAGTGAATGTTTTGAGTTTGTACGTAAGAAGCGTGCACTGAATATTAGCATCACCTAAAGTGTCCACAAGGAGGCACGTGTCTTGTTGAAACTGCACTGCTGTACATTAAACCAGACATGGTCTATTATACGCTGAACACAACATGTACTGTACATTGGACATCCCCCCCATACACATGAAAAACTTCCCAGAAGGCCTTATGGGTAATATATACTGCACATGTTCTTATTCTGTCAGCGGTGTGCTAGCATGGCTCAATCTTTCTTATTCCTCTGTGTTTAATGGACAAGCTAATGAAGGTGTGCTTGTAACTGATCAGCGTATGTGTAGGAACCATTGTAGCGACTGTCTGGAGTCTGATATCTTCTACTGTACGGTGTTAGTTTATTAATGAACAGTCTTCGGGTGGACACGTTACCTCACATATCACGTTAGTGGCGGTGTTTTTTCGGGTAGCCGTGATGCCATTTCAGTTGGACTGATGTATTTACTGGACTTCATTTCATCTCAGGATCAATCCAAAAAAAACTAACTCTATATAGGAACTATTTTGTGACAAATGTTAAAGATACTTTTTGGGGCATTTTTCTGCTTATTTCTGACCAAGGACTAGTTTTCACTGTAAGAGCAATAGATTTTAACTCATGCAGCAGCAGTACATAGAAGCAGTGGCTTAGATCATTCGACTACATTCAGTCACATGTGTTTGAACAATATATTTTTAGGGAAAATTAGTGTGAAATTGCGGCCAGAATTAATCTCCCCTAAAGAGGAGATCTTTATTTTGGACAGATTTATAAATGCAGTTAGAAGTGCTGAATTATTTGAAAAATGTCCCATGACATATTCTGGCATTCTTAAAATAACTCTGAAAGAATGTTATGTCAATGTATTTTCGCCATTAAATGGTTGTTGTGTGTACCAGAATAAATGTTACTTGAATGTCAGCACAACTGGACAGTTTAAGTGTTTTGGGAACCCCTGTCTCTTGTCATATCCCCACAGTGTTCAGACTGTTTTGGCGTAGTTGAGCTAACAATGTCAAATTCCACAGTTTATCCCCATCTCACCCCCACATAGAAGTTTATCCTACCCTGTACAAACGTCAGATTTAGCTGGGAAACCATGACTGATCTTGTTGCATCCCCTCTCTCTCTCTGTTTGTCTCTTCTACACGTTCACACAGCCGTGTTCAAATGAGACCCTCTGATTCAGCAAATCAAAACCCCTGTCCCCCTGTTCATATACTCTCACCCTCTCCCATCCCCATCTCCCCCCCCCCCACCCCCCCGGTCCATAGTGTCAGTGCCGGAAGGCCTTGCATGCTGGAGGATCGCGGGGCGATGGGAGAAGAGGGGCGGAGGTGGGGCGGGATGCACGATGCTAGCGGATTTGTGGGGGGCAGGGCAGGGCTGCAGATTATTCTGGAAATTGCCAGCTGCAGTGCCTGCAATCAGGATCAAACCGGTTCCGGGGTTGGGGGAGGTGAAAGTCATGTCAGTTTTTGTCACGCCAGACCCCTCGCTTCAACTGGCTGTGTGTCTCCTGGCGGAGTGTGATGCCACAACACCACCTCACCCTGCCTTAAATAATTCACCCAGGCCTCCTTGCCCTGCCGACTGCCTGGTTCTCTGCAGGGCCCTGCCGACTGCCTGGTTCTCTGCAGGGCCCTGCTTTTAACGGTGCCTTCCTGTGATTACCAACGCTGACGTTTTAACGTTTAAATAATACAGGGATGCCTGGCCGCAGGAAAATCAATGAGGGTGTTCGGAGAGTGCAGCACACTGTATGGTCCAGGGAAGCCTCCCACCGCCATCTTGGGTGTTACTGGAAACAGTGAGCCGAGGTAAAAATGAGCCCACAGCCCTCCCTTCAGTGTAACAGCGCAGCTCTCATTTCAATCTCTCTTGTTCTCGTTTTCCTCCCTCCCTCCCTCCCGCTCTCTGTCTCTGTGGCCAGGTCTTAGGGTCCCGGGGCTAGTAGCAGAGCCCTGGGACACACCCTGATTAAAACTCACTATTAATGACAAAGGCCCCAACACACTCTGCTCTAATCCTAATCTGCCCACATTTGCATCAGAGGGATTTTCTGCCTGTTTTACTCGACCTTTCTGATATCAGCCAGTGGAATGCAGTGGCGGCCATTTTGGAACCGCTGTATGGAGTGATGAATGTGTAATGGAGGAAGCTCTGCTCTGTTCAGAACACCGCCTGTGATGGAAGTCTCTGGAACCAATCTACAGATTTTACCTCACTGACACCAACATATGCATTCCCAGTGTTTTCGTACAGATGACCTTGTTTAAAGTGGAAGAAATGCATTTGATTCAATTTGCAACAATCGCCTAAGACCAGTGCAGTTTTTACTTCCTAAAATGTATCTATGGCAATATTAAAATAAATGGAAAATTTCAAATCTAGTATTTTCGCTCGAGTGAAACGTGAATGGTCATTCTGTCTGCTGTGTTCAGTGTTGCCGCTGAATCCCGAAGCTCTGCCTCTTCAAAGAGACGGAGAGAGGGAGGGAGAGAGCTTCACCTGCATAAAAAAGTGACTGGGCAGGCAAGACTGAGAGGCGGGAGGGAGGTGAGGGGTTTATTTTTGGAGGGTGTCCTCTCTGCCTGTCTCCAGTGAAGTGGGGGTGATTTCTTTCGGCAGGGCAGCAAGTGCCCCGAGGCGTAGTAAAGGAGAGAGTGAGAGTGCAGTGTGAGAGGAGAGAGGGGAGCAAAATGTGTCACAGCGATGTCGGGGGGGGGGGGGT
>JACXGI010013692.1:0-20242 GCA_016801175.1 Esox masquinongy | reverse complement strand
ACTGAACAGACTACCACCACCACACTGAACTAACTACCACCACACTGAACTAACTACCACCACACTGAACTAACTATCACCACACTGAACAGACTGCCACCACACTGAACAGACTGCCATCACACTGCAGGTTTTTTTTGCTAGTCAATTGTGCTCATTGTAGAGATCATATGTAGTCACTCTAAATAGGCTACACAGGTACACTTGTTCAGTGGTAGAAACATTGATGCTGTGGTTCTTACCAGTGAAAACAACAACAGACCAGCTGATGTCTGAACATATTAACTTTGATGGTGCAGTATTCTTTAAATAATAATAATGAATAAATAATGTTTTCATGAAATTCTCAATTATCCATCTTGATATCATATCAGTGTACTTTGACTTTGAAACTGTGTTCATGCTACACATCTAGTTTACTTACTTGAGTTTCTCCAGTCTCCAGTGTGGATCCTCCAGTCCAGCAGAGAGCAGTCTGACTCCCAAGTCTCCTGGGTGATTGTAGCTCAGATCCAGTTCTTTCAGGTGTGAGGGGTTTGACTTCAGAGCTGAGACCAGAGAAGCACAGCCTTCCTCAGTGACCAGACAGCCTGACAGCCTGCACAGAGTTTATCATAATTTATGATTTATCATCACAAACTACTCACATTAACAAAGTCTCTACACTTTCAAGTATGATTTCACAGGATGTATTTGCCTTTAAAATGCTGTAGCATACAGTTCAATCATCATTGGCCCAAGAGTCTGCATGGTTTATTTTGCAGAAGAGCAATGTAGACAAATGTCTGTCACAAAATGTGCATAAATATATTTATCATATTATCTTTAATCACTTTGTAAACATGTCTGAGATAAATAACAATAACAGACAGGTGCTGACTTAGCTCACAGTATAAACCTTTATCAATAGACACACCCACAGGTTGCAGAGCCCAATGTTCTTCCAGATTACCTTTAGAGTAGGCGAAATGTGATGGTTATTAATAATATTACGTTACTATATTATAATTATATTTCTATGTAAAAAAAAAAATATCCTGACATACGTTTTAGTGATTCTGACTGCAATCTCTGCAATGTGGGAATTATAAGACCCTACTTGTGTGACAAACACATACTGTTCAAGGTTAGTCCATTGCAAATGTCTTTGTGCTTTTGACTAAAATGTTTGAGTTTTTCTACCAGTTTTAACGACAATTTTTTTATCTCGTCACAATTTCATGATATGAAATTCTCTATTATGACCTTGACTTGTCTCAACATCTCAACAGAATTTCCAGGATAGCCAAAAGATTGAGACATTTACTATAAGAATGTTTCACTAAGCCGTTCTGATACTTATCACACTGTTTACTCAATCAGGAAGTGTTTAGCTGATTCATGTTGTCTTGAGGATAACATATTACCCATCTTTACAACCATGACTGAGATTACAGTCGGCCATTCAACCACAAGTAGTCGCTAGAGAGCAACATGACAAGGCAGCCCTGTGTGTGTTCCACCCATCCACCCTGGCAGAACTGAGATGCTTTGCACTATGGGAACACAGCAGACGTTTGTATTCCCCTTTTGTTTTGTTACCCCTCTGTTGTCATGTTTATTGTTGTGTTGTCAGTTGTGTTGTTGTTTATTATTACTCACCTCTGAGTCTCCAGTCTACATTGTGGATCCTTAAGCAGAGCAGAGAGTTTCTCACTCCCGTATCCTTCAGATCATTGTTATTCAGATCCAGTTCTTTCAGGTGTGAGGGGTTTGACTTTAGAGCTCAGAGACCAGAGAAGCACAGCCTTCCTCTGTGACCAGACAGCGTGACAGCCTGCACAGAGTTTAACATGATTTCCCAATCACATTGTTATTCTTTGGTGGTGAAAATCCAACATTCATTGTGTCCAGGAGGGACATCTGGTCATGTGGATGGTGGTCATAAACCTTCTACCTCCATGAGGAAAACAATTCCTCTATGGGTTTGAGGAATGGAGAGTCAGGTGGCTGGGTCCATTTTACATTACAGTCCAGAATAATTCCTCTATGGGTTTGAGGAATGGAGAGTCAGGTGGCTGGGTCCATCTTTACATTACAGTCCAGAATAATTCCTCTATGGGTTTGAGGAATGGAGAGTCAGGTGGCTGGGTCCATCTTTACATTACAGTCCAGAATAATTCCTCTATGGGTTTGAGGAATGGAGAGTCAGGTGTCTGGGTCCATCTTTACATTACAGTCCAGAATAATTCCTCTATGGGTTTGAGGAATGGAGAGTCAGGTGTCTGGGTCCATCTTTACATTACAGTACAGAATAATTCCTCTATGGGTTTGAGGAATGGAGAGTCAGGTGTCTGGGTCCATCTTTACATTACAGTACAGAATAATTCCTCTATGGGTTTGAGGAATGGAGAGTCAGGTGTCTGGGTCCATCTTTACATTACAGTCCAGAATAATTCCTCTATGGGTTTGAGGAATGGAGAGTCAGGTGGCTGGGTCCATGTTTACATTACAGTCCAGAATAATTCCTCTATGGGTTTGAGAAATGGAGAGTCAGGTGGCTGGGTCCATCTTTGCATTACAGTACGGAATGATTCCTATGATGTCCACGTTTGTATATATGGTAATGAAATTGAAAGACTAATACATGGGTAGGTGTTACAGGTACAATGGGAATCAGCTGTGGTTGGTCTAACTGTTTTGATAGTATTTCATTGTTTTGATTTGGAATATATTTAAATACGGTATTACTGCAGAAATATAGCAAATTGCTGTCTTATTAAATTTTGTGCTATAGTCGGTTTTGAACTTAATTTTAACCGTTTTAAAAGAGTATGTAAACATGTGCAAATTGGCCTGTAGGCACATAGAGTTTTGGTGGTGGTTCTGTCTGAGTGAGAAAATAGTTCATGAAATCTGAAAGATGTAGTCATTGAATGCATTTTGTGCCAAAGCAATGAAACATAATTTAATGATAAAAACAGGTTAGCCCACATAGACTGCTGTTGTACTCACTGTGTGAAGAGTTTTGTAAAAGTGACCTAAGCATTGAGAAAAAGGGTCAAAATGTGTGCAAGGTGGGGCTGAGGTGTGACTCCTTTTGTCCTAAAAATAATCAACATATATCATGCAGAATTATTGAAAAGTTAAAAAAGAAAGAAATAACCAATGTCTGCTGGAATAATTTAAGTTGTAAAATGTGTCTACATTAGGTAGGGAACAAAAGCACCTCATGAAGTGATTAGAATTCAGAGCTGATGACTAATATGAGAGGAGTTATGTGATAAATCTTCAGGCCTCCAGGCTGATGGAGATCATGGACTGAGCCAGTGTTGTAATGATGCTTGAAGAAGTGGATATACATTTACCAAATAACATTGTCTAGTGGTTCTGGGCATTATCCTAGTCATGGCTGTTACATTGTCAGTTCTCCTCTCTTTCTGACTGACATTTCCATCTCTATGAAACCCCTCCACTGTGGGGCACATTTCCATGTCTGTCTATGAAACCCCTCCACTGTGGGGCACATTTCCATGTCTGTCTATGAAACCCCTCCACTGTGGGGCACATTTCCATGTCTGTCTATGAAACCCCTCCACTGTGGGGCACATTTCCATGTCTGTCTATGAAACCCCTCCACTGTGGGGCACATTTCCATGTCTGTCTATGAAACCCCTCCACTGTGGGGCACATTTCCAGCTGTATATTTTGGAAGGTCTGCGGGATTCCGACCACTTTGCACACAGCTGGGATTAAAAGGTGAATTTAAGTTTATCAGCTTTATGTTCCTTGTGTCTTATTCATTGATACAGAATATAGATCCACTAAACTACTTTGATACGTACCAGTGGTCATTACAGTGAGTGTCTGGACACTGTCTACTGAAATAATGGGGATATACTGTGTATACCTGCATCGCCCCACTACACCACTGGGCTACTAAATGAATAAGGATTAGATGTGAAACCCCTTATTCCATCCAACCTGAAACACTGACAACAACCTCAGTTCAACTACAATATGATAATATGTTTGGCTTTCCAACTATCTTAACTATATTGGGCAACATGGTTTCTATTATGTTTCTTGAGAAAAAATTCCCAGCCCCAGTCAATGGCCGTTCATAAGATCTATTAAATATCTTCTTCACTGGGCAAGTTGTGCCACTAGAACAATTTAGACTAACCGGTTTCCTCCTCAATATTTTAGCAAAAGATCAGAATGAGTTTAAGAGCAGTCAGAGTAGCCTGTCATTTAAAGTAGCTAGTCACTGCAAACCCCCAACCCCAGGAAGTAGGACTTCACCACCTGACAAATAGCAATTTAACCACTTACAATAAGTACTGTATTTAAAAAGGGTATCATTAAAAACAAAAGTATTGTTTACTACAAATTTGAGCCCCCATCCAGACTTGGCTCCATATACAGTCAGGAAAAATAAGGTCACACATTTAGACTTTATTGGCCTTTGCAAAGAATGGGGATCTGGGAATCAGTTATGACTTATTGACTAACTACAGGAATACTGTCTCCAGTTTACAGTGTGGATCCCCCAGTCCAGCAGAGAGCATCTTCACTCCTGAATCCTTCAGTTTATTGTCACTCAGATCCACCACTGTCAGGTGGGAGGGGTGTGAGATGAGAGCTGATGATATCACTTCACACACTTCTGCTGTGAGTTTACAGCCAGCGAGGGTGTCAAAAAAGAGCAAACGCATTATATTATTGTTATTTTATTCACATTATTCCCATTTAGACCACTCTACTCAGGCCACTCCCATTCAGGCCACTCCCATGCAGGCCACTCCCATGCAGGCCACTCTACCGCAGGCCATTCTACCTCAGGCCACTCTACTCATGTCACTGTGTGTTTTCCTGCTTACACCATAATGTTTACACCATGCATACATGGTTTCATCATGTGTTTTTAATATCACATTTATTATTTTGGGGATTGAAGTATAAATTGTATTTACCAACATTTTATACGTTACCAATTAATATACACTGCTCAAAAATATTAAGGGAACACTTAAATCACACATTGGGTCTCGATGAACTAAGTATATTAAATGTCACAATCTTTAATGTATATTGTGTAATTTGTTGAGAACAGAATGACCTAACAATGGTCAATGGAAACCAAAATCACCAACCAATGAGGGCTGGATTCAAACTCACACCGACAGTCAAAGTAAACAATTGAAATCACAGGCTGTTCCAACGTGCATGCATTTCATCATGGCAACTAATAATGTGACTCAGTTGTGTGTATGGCCCCCACGTGCCTGTATGCACACCTGACAACGTCTGGGCATGCTCCTGATAAGACAGTGGATGGTGTCCTGGGGGATGTCATCCCTGACCGTCTCCTGGACAGTCTGTGGCGCTACTTGGTAGTGTTGGGTTCAGTGATACATAATGTCCCAGAGGTTCTCAATTGGATTCAGGTCTGGGGAATGTGAAGGCCAGTCAATGGCATCAACACCTTTGTCATGCAGGAACTGCCTACACACTCTGGCCACATGAGGCCAGGCTTTGTCCTGCATGAAGAGGAACCCAGGGCCCACTGCACCAGCCTGAAGTCTGATGATGGGTCTGAGGATTTCATCCCGGTATCTAACAGCAGTCAGGGTACCGTTGGCAAGAACGTGGAGGTCTTTGCAACCCTCCAAGGATATGCCTCCCCAGACCAACTTGGGTATTGTTGCAGGCAGCATAATGTTCACCACGTCATCTACAGACTCTTGCATCTGTCACATGACTCTTGCATCTGTCACATGTGCTCAATGTGAACCTGCTCTCCTCTGTGAAGAGAACGGAGCGCCAATGGCGGATATTCTGGTGTTTTCTGGCGAATGCCAATCGAGCTGCACGGTACTGGGCTGTGAGCACAGGTCCCACTAGAGGACGTCGGGCCCTCATGCCACCCTCATGGAGTCTGTTTCTGACAGTTTGGTCAGAAACATGCACACCAGTAGCCCACTAGAGGTCATTTTGTAGGGCTCTGGCAGTGCTCCTCCTCTTCCTCCCCACACAAAGGAGCAGATACCGGTCCTGCTGCTGGGTTGATGCCCTTCTACGGCCCTGTCCAGCTCTCCTCATGTAACATTCTGTCTCCTGGTATATCCATGCTCTTGAGACCATTCTGGGAGACACAGCAAACCTTCTTGCGACGGCATGTATGGTTGTGCCATCCTGGAGGAGCTGGACTACCTGTGCAACCTAAATGAGCTGCAGGTACCGCCTCATACTACCATTAGTAACAAGGACACTAGCAAAATGCAAAACTAAACAAGAATCAGTCAGGAAGGATAAGGAGAGAGTAATTGTCTGTGGCCACCACCTGCAAAACCATTTCCTTTTTAGGGGTTGTCTTGCTGTTGCATCTCCAGTGCACCTGTTGGCACTTTCGTTTGCACCAAAACAGGTGACATTGATTCACAATCGCTTATGCTCCCTAAATGGACAGACTGATCTCCCTGAAGATTAACTGACTTGGTGTTATACCGCAAGGATTACGTGTTCCCTTACATTTTTTGAGAAGTGTAGATTTGTGTGTGAGTGATATTTACACTAATACTTACAGAGCCTTTCTGCAGTGTCTGACAGCTGGGAGCAGTCTCCTACGACCCTCGTGTGATGTCTTGTATTTCTTCAAATCCTCCAGAACGTCCTCTGATATCTGCAGCATGAAGGCCAGGGCGGAGCACTGAGCAAGTGTGAGGTTTTTGGATCGGTCCTCTGACTTCAAGTATTTTTGAATTTCCTCCTGTACTGAATGGTCTTTCATCTCTATCAGACAGTGGAAGAGATTGATGCACCTCTCAGGGGAAATGTTCTTCTTCTGCATCTCCTTCAGGGATATGACCGTTTTCTGGACACTCTCTGGACTGTTTTCTGTCTTTTTCACCAGACCTCGTAGGAGTTTCTGATTAGACTCCAATGAGAGGCCATGAAGGAAGCGGACAAAAAGATCTAGATGCCCATTCTTGCTCTCCAAGGCTTTTTCCACAGCATTCTTCAGCAGCTCATGCAATGTTAGCTTTTCAGATGAAGCTTTAGTCTTTCTCTTAAGGAAAGGCTTCAGTGCATCCATGTTCTGGGTTGTGAAACAATGATACATGTAGACAGCTGAGAGAAACTCCTGAATTCTCAGATGCACAAAGCAGTACACCACTCTCTGAAATAACACTGACTCTTCTTTGAAGATTTCTGTGCACATTCCTGAGTACACTGATGCCTCTCGGACATCGATGCCACACTCTTTCAGGTCTTCTTCATAGAACATGAGATTGCCCTTCTCCAGATGTTCAAACGCCAGCTTTCCCAGCTTGAGAAGAACATCCTTATCTGACTCCATCAGCTCCTCTTCCATCTCATCTCTTTCATGATACTTCTGGTTCTTGTGGCTGGTCTGAATGAACAGGAAGTGTGTGAACATCTCAGTCAGAGTCATGGGCATCTCTCCTCTCTTATCTGCAGTCAACATGTGCTCAAAAACTATAGCCAAAATCCAACAGAAGACTGGTATGTGACACATGATGTGGAGGCTCCTAGGTGTCTTTATGTGTGAGATGATTCTGCTGGCCTGGTCCTCATCACTGAATCTCTTCCTGAAGTACTCCTCTTTCTGTGGGTCATTAAACCCTCTCACCTCTGTCACCAGGTCAACACACCCTGAAGGGATCTGATTGGCTGCTGCAGGTCTGGTAGTTATCCAGAGGAGAGCAGAGGGAAGTAGATTTCGCTTGATGAGGTTTGTCATCAGAACATCTATAGGTGATGTCTGTGTTACATCAGATATGGCTTTGTTACAGTGAAAATCCAATGGAAGTTTGCTTTCATCCAGGCCATCAAAGATAAACATTGCTTTACAGGCAACAAGTCTCTTCACGCTGTGTTTGTCTAGATCTGTGGTAAGAGCCTTCAGAAGTCTGAGCAAACTGTACTGTTGATCTCTAATCAAGCTCAGCTCCCGGAAAGGAAGCACAAATATGACATCCACATCTTGGTTTGCCTTGCCTTCAGCCCAATCTATGATGAATTTCTGCACAGAGACAGTTTTTCCAATACCAGCGATGCCCATTGTTAGCACAGTTCTGATGGGTTTCTCTTGGTCAGGTAAGGGTTTGAAGATGTCATTGCAGTGGATTGCTGTGTTGTGTGAGGTTCGTATTCTGGATGCTGTCTCTAGCTGCCACACCTCATGTTCATTGTTAACCCCTTCACTTTCTCCCTCTGTGATGTAGAGCTCGGTGTAAATACTGTTGAGGTGAGTCTGATTCCCAATTTTTACATTGCCTTCTGTCACACATTCATACCTCAGTTTCAGACTGGCTTTATAATTCTCTAAAGCTCTATGTAGGTTGTCATCCACTTTAAGAGAATAATAAAAATCTGTGTTTCAGACCCAATGGTTTACAAGATAAAGGTTTCCCTCTTAACATATATTACCTAATGCATGCAGTTACCTACATTAACCCTAACAACAGATGTTCCAGCAGGCCCATAGATTTTTTCAAGTAATCCATTATTCAGCTCTGTCCCAGTCTGTAATTAGCATTATTAGAATTTTCCAAATTCATTAATGGAAATGGTTCGTACCATAACCGCAAAGCTGCATTGCAAGCAGAAAACTACTCCAAACACTTGATTACTAAACTACATTCAGTAATCTGTCGCGGTAGCACAGAGTTTTTAAACTGTACACTGACGAAACAGCTGGCAGAATTGGCTGAATTCAAACTGGCACTAGCGAACTATTTCCTATAGCCACCATATACATTCACCATATATTCTGTGCTTCAGCAGTGATGTCATCGAGGTGAGCGTGAACTTTAACCTCAACAAGCTATGTGAAGATGGGTTACTTTGCCAAGCTTTTTAAAATTGCTGCTAGTTTCTATTTAGCTATATTTTTGCTTTAAATATTTTTTAATTCTTACTACGTACGTAGATGTTGTGTGCACAAGAATTTCATTGTGCAGGACAACACTGTTATTAAGTGCGTTTGTTAAACAAACTTAGAAATTTTCGATTTCCTTTGTTCGATGTCAACTTCTGCCTGCTCGTGGATCTTGAGTTAATTAAACTCTACCCACTCTGCAATTGGGACAATACCTCAGGCTCTCCTGAGTCGTATTGTGGGAGAATACGACTGGATCAATGTATCAACCAACGAGCCATACAATCACCAACGAGACATACAATTTTTGCGAGAAACAATTTAATACAGTGGATCGTGACCCAGATTCAGTTGGAGGAGTAAAAGTTCAACCCTTGAAGACAAGACAGATTGTAAGTAATACTTCTGATTACTATGTTTTAACACACAAAGTACAAATTGCCTCCAAATATTCTGGGCAAGGGTTGGGGATTAACGTGTTCACCACCGCCGAGTTGACTGTCCAAGGTGAATATCAAAGACGAAATAAGTAACTTTCTTTCTAGCTAGTGAATACTAAATTTCATTACTGCATACAGTGCACTCATGATGTTCTGTACACTCAGGGTATTCCGTACAGTTAACATTGTGTACGCCAATAAAAAATAAATTCTACCAAGTTAAATATGATTTAAATACCAAAATTAAGTTGAATTTCTACTCTTTCCAATTAAATCATCGTGGAAATCTTTGCAGTTTCACTCACTACAAGATTTAAGTAAGTAACCGAGGTACACTGTTTTTTTCGAAAACACGACAGAGGGGAAGGAAAGTCTATCGTGCAATGTCAGAATGTTGCCTGGGAAAACCTATTTTTTCACCAGATTTCTTTTTATGATGAACTATTAAATATGAATGATATACTATAAAACGTTATTACGTAACTATTTCAAGATTTTCACGTCGACTTTGAAAAGTAATTTCCACGCAGCGCGTACAACTTTTTCATAAACACTGCTTGTTGTCATGCGGTCAAACTGCAGTGCAGGCTACTACCTACGTTTGTACTCGGTAGGCACATATTTTGCTTTTAGGTGCCCTGATCACAAAATGATTTATATAATATGAGAATAAATAAGTTTGCTTGTAAGTTTTTACATTAAATGTGTCTTAATTCACGATAGAGGTTCTAAACCATGGGCGAAAATTAACTACATGACTAGCGCTATGCGGAATATCGTGACATCTCACGGTTTACCATACTCGAAGGGTCCAGTTTTTCAGATTTTTCTCAAATGCTATTGGTCATTTTCCATGTCAATAAAGTATTGAAAGGTTCCCCAGTTAAAGCCCCGTATTTTGATGATTAAACATTGACTATAGTTAGGTTGGTTGTTGTTGTAGCCTCGTTTGAACGCTGCAGTTGGGGTAAATCTCTATTGAACACCATGAGTGTACTGTATACACTAACCTTTCCCGAACGAATGCGTGGATTGATAAAATTGTGAACAAAACTGACCGGTAAACACAGGAAGTACGTTTATTTGAAATGAGAATTATATTGCGTAAATTAAACTTTATTTGGAGGAATACAGCACCACTTGTCTTAGTTTGGAGTGTTTTAGAGTAGTTTTCCGCTTGCAATACAGCTTTGCGATAAAGGTACGTACGGTTTCCATTCATGAATTTGTATGATGCTAATAACGCTAATTACTGACTGAGACAGAGCTGAATAATGGATTGTTTTGAAAAAAGACTCTATGTGCATGAAGGATCAACTGGTAGTAAGGGGACTGTCACCGAAATATGATTTTTGGACGAACTATAGCTTTAAGTATTTTACATAATGTGTGCAAATAGTCTTACTGTTTTCAGAGCCTCTGTCATCCTCACTGGGTGCACTCAGCTGCTGTAGTACAGGTCTTGGTCTGGATCTCTTTCTACACTGAGGACAGACATTTTCTCCTGAAGAAGCAGGCTGCTCCCATTACCTGGTGATACACTGTCTGAACCAGTGTCCACAGTTAATAGAGACTGGATCCCTCAAAACCAGCTCACACACTGAACACCTGGACTGATCCTCTGTCAGAGTTGACCATCCACTATAGAGGATAAAAACACAGATCAATAGAGAGAGTTAATTACACCTGGACTGATCCTCTGTCAGAGTTGACCGTCCACTATAGAGGATAAAGACACAGATAGATCAATAGAGAGTTAATTACACCTGGACTGATCCTGTCAGAGTTGACCATCCACTATAGAGGATAAAGACACAGATCAATAGAGATAGTTAATTACATCTGGACTGATCCTCTGTCAGAGTTGACCGTCCACTATAGAGGATAAAGACACAGATAGATCAATAGAGAGTTAATTACACCTGGACTGATCCTGTCAGAGTTGACCATCCACTATAGAGGATAAAGACACAGAGAACAATGTACTATTGCTGGTCAGCTGTAATAGCTCAGTCTCCTCAGATGGAGTTATGGTCAGCTCAATGTGTGTAATTTGTTGAGAACAAATGATGTAACAACGGTCAATGGAAATAAAAATCAACAATTGATTGAGGGCTGGATTCAAACCCTCCAAAAATCAAAGTGAACAACTGAAATCACAGGCTGTTCTAACTTGTGTGAATTTTATCACGGCAACTCATTTTGTGACTCAGTAGTGTGTATGGCCCCCCCGTGCCTGTATGCACTCCTGACAACGTCTGGGCATGCTTCTGACGAGACAGCAGATGGTGTCCTGGGGGATCTCTTCCCAGACCTGGATCAGGGCATCAATGAGCTCCTGGAAGGTCTGTGGCACTACTTGACGGCATCGGATGCACCGATACATAATATACCAGAGGTTCTCAATTGGATTCGGGTCTGGGGAACGTGAGGGCCAGTCAATGGCATCAATACCTTCGTCATCCAGGAACTGCCTACACACTCTGGCCACATGAGGCCGGGCATTGTCCTTCACCAGGAGGAACACAGGGCCCACTGCACATGTGTAAGGTCTGAGGATGGTTCTGAGGATTTCATCCCGGGTACCTAACGGCAGTCATGGTACCGTTGGCTAGTGAGCCCTCCAAGGATAGTGCCACAGTATATGCCTCCCCAGACCATCACTGACCCACCGCCAAACCGGTCATGCTGGATGATGTTGCAGGCAGCATAATGTTCACCACGGCGTCTCCAGACTCTTTCACGTCTGTGCTCAGTGTGAACCTGCTGTCATCTGTGTGAGAACGGGGCGCCAATGGCGGACCTGCCAATTCGGGTGTTCTCTGGCGAATGCCAATCGAGCTGCACAGTGCTGGGCTGTGAGCACAGGTCCCCCTAGAAGACGTTGGGCCCTCATGCCACCCTCATGGAGTCTGTTTCTGACAGTTTGGTCAGAAACATGCACATCAGTAGCCTGCTGGAGGTCATTTTGTAGGGCTCTGGCAGTGCTCCTCCTGTTCCTCCTCAGAACAAAGGAGCAGATACCGGTCCTGCTGCTGGGTTGATGCCCCTCCACGGCCCTGTCCAGCTCTTCCCGTGTAACAGCCCGTCTCCTGGTATCTCCTCTAAACTCTTGAGACTGTATTGGGAGACACAGCAAACCTTGCGATGGAATGTATAGATGTGCCATCCTGGAGGAGCTGGACTACCTGTGCAACCTAAATGAGCTGCAGGTAGCGCCTCATGCTACCAGTATTGACAAGGACACTAGCAAAATGCAAAACTGGAGAAGAATCAGTCAGGAAGGATGAGGAGAGAACAATTGTCTGTGGCCACCGCCTGCAAAACCATTCACTTTTGGAGGTTTTCTTGCTGTTGCCTCTCCAGTGCACCTGTTGTCATGTTAATTTGCACCAAAACAGGTGACATTGATTCACAATCACTTATGCTTCCTAAGTGGACAGATTGATATCTCTGAAGTTTCATTGACTTGGTGTTATACTGTGATGATAACACATTCCCTTAATGTTTTGGAGCAGTGTATATCTGCAAGGTATGACATGGTAAAAATCCACTCATCAGCAAAACAAATTAGTCAGGGGTGACTGTTTCAAGGAGGACAGCATGTATTTAATTTCTCGGTTCATACACTAACGTCTGTATAGAACAATTATCTAGAAATATACAATAGAGACATTGAGAGTTCAGCATAGAAATCAGCCGTCAACCAAGGAATGCCTCCTTTGAAATAAGACAGCAGCTACACTCAGTTGCATCACATCAAATGGCAGCATCCAAGCTTCACGGAACAGAGGTTAACATTTTTTGATGGTTTCGATAAATCGTGCAGCCTTAGTACAGCCTGTTCATTAACACATTATTTGTATGGTAGTCCATATCAAGTGTGGGAATAGTTAAAAAATATTCTAAAGCCAAGTGAGTGTTGCAAAAAATCCTGCGTTACTGTTGGAACTTGGACGATAACTAACTAGCCGCAATAAGGATTAGTCAATAGCAGAATTTGTATTTTTCATTGAAATTAAAAGTCAACCATTGGAAAAAGCGCAAAGTATAAACAGTGTGATCTTCCAATGATGGACCTTTATTTCAAAAGTATTAAATGTCAGGAATTGTGAAAAACTGAGTTTATTCAAATGTATTTGGCTAAAGGTGTATGTAAACATCCAACTTCAACTGTAGGTAACATCAGGTTCCAACTACAGATTGGGCCCCACACAGAGATCCTGTGTACAGCTAGGACCTCCAAGACATTTAGTGTGTGCGTGCGTGTGCGTGCGCGTGCGTGTCATAAGACTCATGGATAGACCCATGGATCTGTAGGATACACATAACTGATTGGAGGATGTACAGACTGTGTAGGGGATTGGCTATGATCACTGACCGCCTCTTCCGGCATGAAAGACTGTATTAACCTTTTGATTATTGGAGGACATGTAACACCTAAAGAAGATCAACATCTTGGACTCATGCAAATAAAGACGTTCACCCCTGACTTTCAGGTTTCATGATTTTGTTCATGAAGCAAAATGGACAGAATTCAACACACTCTATATGGGTTTCACATCCACAATTTGTTCTATAACATCAAGCCTCGGTATTAAGAGGGAGTGTGTTAGAAGATATTTGTAAAATAGAGTGACGAACCTGGCAATTGTCATTTGAATCAAATATTCACGCATGGGCACTGAATACATGTGCAAGCAACAGGTTTATTTTTTTCCCTTACAAATATCTCCTAACAAAATATTTCAATACACCATTTGTAATTCAGTAACATGAGAGAATTAGTTAGGCGCCTGCATACTTTTGCAATGTGCTGTATATGTCCTAGAGCTGAACATACTGTACCTTTCATCAACAAACTGAATAGGTTTATCCATAGACCTGTCACTCTTCATGGACACATAGCTGGGTACAGGGGAGACTGGTCTCTCCAGCTGGATTGGGCTTCAAAACATCGGAGACAAACATAACTTCATTTATTTACTCTAAACTCTGTCAGGGGAACATACTGTTCATTCTTTAGGAGTAACTGGACCTGCCTGATTTTGCTTTGTTGTGTACAGCTTGTTCATTAACACATTATTTGTATGTTAGTCAAGAGTGGGAAAAGTTTAAAAAAATCTTGAGTAAAATGAGTGTTATAAAAAAACCTGCATTACATGTGCAACTTGGATGATTTCTAGCTAGCCGCAATAAGGATTAGCCAAAATAAGAGAATTTGATTTTTTTTTGCAGGCCGATTGAATTAGGCTTGCCTGGTTTTTATTGGCCAGACTGAGCTATGGGTTTTTCTGTGCAACTCTCCCTACAAGGCCAGCATCCCAAAGTCTGTAATTGAAGCCACAAATGCTGAGGCTGAAAATACTGAACTAGCCTAAAGGCCATTTTTATTGCTTCTTTAATCAGCACAACAGTTTTCGGCGGTGCTAACACTGGTGATAATAGCAAAAATCTTTTCTAATGATCAATTAGCCTTTTCAAATGGTAAACTTGGATTAGCAAACAATGTACCATTAGAACACGGGAGTGATGGATGCTGATATGGGCTTCTGTACGCCTATGTAGATATTCCACTGACAATCAGCCGTTTCCATCTTTGATAGTCATTTACAACAACAACAATTTGATGTTATTTTAATGGACAACAAATGAGCTTTTCTTTCTTTAAAAACAACATTTCTAAGTGGCCCCAAACATTTGAACGGTAGTGTACATGGCAGGAACACCTAGCTGACATTGTTGATAATTATTAGTTTACCCTGGTGTGTTAATGCTGAGCAAAAAGTTGTTTCCCTGGATATAGAAACTCTTCAATAAACACACTAATCCCATCATTTAAAATGATGACATCTTACCCACTGTTTTACTATAACACTTAAGTTGTGGGTGATAGCAGGCCAGCTGACAGTCTTGCCTGGGCCTGGGACGAGATAATCTTAGATGGGCCCTTCAATGTCAACCCAATGTCAGTTCTGGGCCCCCCCTACCCTGGGCCTGGGACAACAGACCCGTTTGTCCCCCCCTTTCGGCGGGCCTGGGTGATAGAATTTGGGCATGAGAAACTTAACACAACACAAGTGCTGACTGATTCTGAACAAAGGACAATAGATGGGACGTGATGCCTGTTACTGATGGGCACCACACATCCTGTTCATACATCCTGTCTATACATCTTGTCCATACATCTTGTCCATACATCCTGTCTATACATCCTGTCCACACATCCTGTCCACACATCCTGTCCATACATCCTGTCTATACATCCTGACTATACATCCTGACTATACATCCTGTCCACACATCCTGTCCATACATCCTGTCCACACATCCTGTCCACACATCCTGTCCATACATCCTGTCTATACATCCTGTCTATACATCCTGTCCATACATCCTGTCCATACATCCTGTCCATACATCCTGTCCACACATCCTGTCCATACATCCTGTCCATACATCCTGTCCACACATCCTGTCCACACATCCTGTCCATACATCCTGTCCATACATCCTGTCTATACATCCTGTCCATACATCCTGTCCATACATCCTGTCTATACATACTGTCCATACATCCTGTCCATACATCCTGATAGGAGTTGTCCATGTGACTGTCATAGACTCTGTGAATAGGCCCATGGACCACAAGTTGGAACATACCATACGAGGGTATTTTGAAGGATTAAACCTTTCTTATTGGAGGATAATGGACTGTAGAATGGTTGGCTATGACCACTGACCACCTCCCATAAAGCTCCGGAAAAAATTAAGAGATCACTGCACCTTTTTCTTTCCTTTACAAAAAAGTTGTAAAGGAAATCATTGAAAAAAAATTACTTTTACTGCAACTGCATGTTTTCTTGTCTAATCGTAAGAAATACTATTAGAAAGAAATAAAATGTCAGTGTTAAGGACACGCAACACAAATTTGTGTCAATTCTGTCTTCGGCAATTGGCCATGATATCTTCTCCATGTCACAGTAAATATCCTCATTTTGCCATGCACTGCTTGAAAGGAACTCACACATGAATATGTTTCCACCATGTTGTCCAGACACATGGACATCTGTTCATTGGCCAATGATATTGCGCCGACACTGTTGAGTTCTGGCCCAGTAGAAGCCTACTTTATCTACAAAGATGTACTTGTGATGGTTCACAGTAGTTCAGTTTTAAGTTTTGACACTGTTCAGGGGCTCTCTGATTTACTCCTCTGCCTTGCTGTCTATCCAGCTCCATGTTGAAAGACATTGCCAGGGTTCACAGAGTTTACATGGTTATATAGTTACCAGCTGTGTACTTTTAAGGACAGTATTGTGTAGTACATAGGCAATGCAGTGGTCTTTTGTGGCTCACACTACCAACACCAAGGTTGTGGGTTTGAATCCCACAGAGGTCACATACATGTGGTGATTCTGTACTTTTTTTGGTTCCTCTCTAGGTTTCTTCCTAAATTTTGGACTTCTTAGGGTTTTTCCTAGCCACTGAAATTCAACACTACTGTTGTTTGCTCCTTGGGGTTTAAGGCCGGGTGTTTTGTAAAAGCACTTTGTGACAACTGATGATGTAAAAAGGGCTTTATAAATACATTTGATTGATTGATTGATTCAATATGATCATCGTAGGCAAAACAATGTAAAATACATTATATTCACCAAATGGTTAAGTAATGATACATTTTTGATCAATGAGCATAGTGAAGGAACCGAAAAATGTCAATTCTACAGTTGTGCTCAAACGTTTGCCTACCCTTGGAGAATTGATAATATATTTACCAATTGTAAAGAAAACATGTGTGAGCAGGCAAAAAACATGTCTTTTATAAGCAATGTGTCAAAATAAAATACTGCATCTTTTCCCTCAATTTGTAAGCTGCATATATAATACTTAGAACTGGAACTTCCAATACTCGGAACTTGGAACTTCCAATACTCGTAGAGATTTTGCACACTGGAAAGACCCGTACCAAGTGTAGAACATGTATGATATTTATTAGCAAGAAAATACACTGTCCATTTTCAGTAGCCTGATTTGTATAAATAACGTTGACATAGCCAACAGAGGATAACCAACAATAGAATGATATGCCACCCTTGCCACCCCATGTAAAATTTTCTCGAAATGCCACTGGTGGATGTGTAGGCAGATGTGTAGGCAGACACACAGTGTGAAAGTCTCACAACACACATCACACACAGTGTGAAAGTCTCACAACACCCATCACACACACACAGTGTGAAAGTCTAACAAAACACCTCACACACAGTGTGAAAGACTCACAACACCCATCAAACACACACAGTGTGAAAGACTCACAACACACATCACACACACACAGTGTGAAAGACTCACAACACTCATCACACACACACAGTGTGAAAGACTCACGTCACCCATGACACACAGTGTGAAAGACTCACAACACACATCACACACACAGTGTGAATGACTCACCACACCCATCACACACACAGTGTGAAAGACTCACCACACCATCACAAACACAGTGTGAAAGACTCACCACACATATCACACCCACAGTGTGAAAGACCGTCTGGCTTATTATCTGCGCAGAATTCAAAAGCCAACATCCGTGATGGTATGGGGGTGCATTAGTGCACATGGCATGGGTGACTTGCCCATCAGTGAAGGCACCATTAATGCTGAACAATATATACAGGTTTTGGAGCAGCAAATGCAGCCACCCGGACGACATCTTCTTCAGGGAAGGCCTTGCCTATTTAAGTAAGACAATGGCAAACCACATTCTGCATGTATTAAAACATCATGGCTCCATAGTAAAAGAATCTGCTAAACTGGACTGCATGTAGTTCAGACCTGTCACCCTTTGAAAACATTTGGCGCATTATGAAACACAAAATACGATAAAGGAGACCCCGAGCAGTTGAGCAGCTGAAATCGTATATCAAGCAAGAATGGTAAAACATTTCACTTTCAAAACTAAAGTAGTTGGTCTCCTCAGTTCCCAAATGCTTACAGGGTGTTGTTAAAAGAAGTGGAGATGCAACACAATGGTAAACATACCCCTGACACAACTTTTTTTAAATGTGTTGCGGCATCAAATTCAAAATGGGCATGTATTTTTCCAAAAACAAAACCATTCCTCTGTTTCTACATTTGATATGTTGTCTTTGTACTATTGTCTATTCAATATTGGGATTAAATTATTTGCACATCATTGCATTCTGTTTTTATTTATATTTTACGCTGCATGCCAACTTTTTTGGAAACGGGGTTGTATGTGACAAATGTTTTTGTAATTAACACATAAATGGGTGATGACAAAACTTCAAAGGCACTCTGGTAAAAATGATAAACAGGAAATGAAATCTTTTCTTTATTCTTCACTTTTCCTGCATGCAATGCAAAATTCAGTGAACTACAGCCACAACGGAATGTAGACCTTTGACTCTAGCATAACTCCCATAATGCATTGTTGCAAACAACACTTTTACAAATTTGGCTCTAATTGTACAGAAATTTTAGTGTAATATTTAAAGTTTATGCACTAGTGAAAGCAAATCAGTGTTCCTAATTGCTGCATAGTTGACTATCTATGGTTAATAATTATAACCAAATGGTTTACTAATAAATTCTTTTACCATGCCAAGGAATGCTAGCTGACAAGTCTCACTTGCTGGGCGATGTCCCAGAATGGATGGAAGTAAAACACACTCTGATTTCCCATCTATCACAATGTCTGTATAAAAAATGCCCTAAACATTGGAGTAAACATTTTTAAGGAGCAATACAGTACAGGGATGAGGAATGACCAATGATTGTTGCAATAGGCTCAATGTCTTCCTGTGTTTAAATATTTAACTCGTAAATTTGTCATTAACAGTTCAGTGATTTCATACTAAATTAGGCAGGAAGTGGGAGCTGATGAAGGACACATTTTGTAATATCTGAAAGATCCTTTTAAAGTATGGACAATAAACTAAAATTAATTAAAATACATAATGTAATACTATGGAATGATTATGAATTTGTCTGGACCTGATCAAGTTAGCACTCAGTTAACACTAAACTAAATATTCATTTTGTTACACATTCCTGGCAGAATTCTTACCTTGTAGCTTGATTTCATCTCCAGTACATTTCAAGTCATTGAGATTTTTTTGTGCTGAGAAGGAAACCTCGTGATGATGAGTGTCCTGTATTATTCTCTATACAGTTGGTCTTTGGACGCAATAATATCTGGTTAAAGTCTAGTGCCATAAAACCTTAGTAGAGAATACAGGTAACAGCAGTTTGACCTACAGTATGGACTGAACAATCCCTATTGAAGCCCACTATGAAATAGTTAATCATTAATGATGACACAGGATCACCAACTTGAAGGTACTTGTTATAACTACTACTGAGCATTTCAACAAATGGAACAAAATAAAGCATTAATAACAGAAATGCTCAACATATTCGTGTTTTTGTTGGGACTAGAGTCTATGAGATTTGTTCAGAATATACAGGTGCTGGTCATAAAACTAGAATATCATCAAAAAGTTGATTTATTTCAGTAATTCCATTCAAAAAGTGAAACTTGTATAATGTATACATTCATTCCACACAGACTGATATATTTCAAGTGTTTATTTCTTTTAATTTTGATGATTATAACTGACAACTAATGAAAACCCCAAATTCAGTATCTTAGAAAAGTAGAATATTACTTAAGACCAATACAAAAAGAGGATTTTTAGAAATGTTGGCCAACTGAAAAGTATGAACATGAAAAGTATGAGCATGTACAGCACTCAATACTTAGTTGGGGCTCCTTTTGCCTGAATTACTGCAGCAATGCGGCGTGGCATGGAGTCGATCAGTCTGTGGCACTGCTCAGGTGTTATGAGAGCCCAGGTTGCTCTGATAGTGGCCTTCAGCTCTTCTG
>JACXGI010013691.1:0-20329 GCA_016801175.1 Esox masquinongy | reverse complement strand
ATCAGCGAAGCCCTTGGAGGTTCCACCCGTCCTGGAGAAGAGCAGGTCAGTTGCTCCATCCGTCTGTCCCCCCACCACCTCAGTAAACCTGTTTGTTAGTTTATCATTATTAGTCCTGTTCCACAACAACAAGCACCACATTGGTAATCAATCAAATCAAAATCAATCAAACCTGTCATTAAACATGCTGCTGAAACTGGCTTTGGTGTCACGACTTTTAAGGTCCTTCTTGCAGAACTTGGTCTCTGTTTTGACTTCGGCTGTTCCAGTACTGGTGGCAACAGAGGCCTCAGCTTCCAGACAGTCCTTGACCTTCAAAAAAAGAAAAGAAAAATTTAAAATGTTTAGAAAATACCAATAAATGTAAATTCATTCTATTTTTAAATGGCCATCACCTCATTCTCATTGTAACCATTCAGGGACGCCTTGCACACTCTCAGGGAGGTGACACTCTTCATCCGCCCCCCCAGGTGAACCTTCCTGATGTAGTGGGTGCCAAAGATGGCAAGGAAACGGGTGTATTCAGCCTTGGTCTGTGTGGTGTAGAGGGGAGGGAGGAGATCCAGGGAGCGAGAGAACTCAGGATGTAGGGGAGGGTCCTCAATCAACCGGTAACTAAGGAAACACAAGATGGAGAGTTAATTAGTAATGAGTCATGTAGGTTAAATACATTGGTTGGTTGGATTGTAGACCTGTCAATACGAATTAATAGATTATTTTCAACAACAAATTTCAACATTTTTGGGGATACCAACAAAAGTAAATTCTTGGACCTCTTTATGTTTATATTAGAAACCTAGCCTATTATATCTTCTATAAACTATACCATCTTACAACCTCTATAACCTCTACAATCCACACTTTCCCAGAGTGTAATGTGTTAACGAGCCACTAGAGAGCAGTGTTAGCTCTAATAATGCAGCTATATTAAAACAAGTAAATCACCTGTAATAGGAGCAGTGTATTTCCTGTTTGATGAAGCTGTACTTGTCCTGCTTGGACTGGTCCATGACTGTCTTAGCAGCTCTGGAGTGGGTACCCCCCACCATGACTGACCCCTTTGCCGTGGGGGTAATAACGTCAAGACCAATCTTCCAACTTACGTCTACCTACACAATTATAGTGGACATATCATTTATACATTCATAAAATATTATTAATGTACAGGGCTCTACAGTGCGACAATCGTATTTGCAACTAAAAATGTAGGTGCACAAATTATCAAAAATTACGTTTTCGCACATGTTCGGTTACCAGTTTCAACCCAGAAAACCAACGGTTTTCAACTGTTCTACGGCAAAATATCAGATAGAATTCTCACACTATCTAAGGGGCTTGCCTGTGTACAATCCGTTAATGTTACCTTAAGTAATTGTCTGCTACAAAGGAAACGTGAGTTAAAACACAATTTGGACCATTGAAATGCACTGGCATTTTGTGTATTGGTCATATTACTTGATAAAAATACCAACAAAATTCCAGGAAAAATACATCTGAAAAAATCATGTTTTTAGGAAAATATAGAATAGAATTTATAAGGACCCCTTTAGAGAAATTCATATAATTAGGTATATTGACAGAAACGTTTTGCAGTACTTTCTCTTGTGCAATATGGACCGAGGAAAAAAGTTGCAGAGGAGAGAAATGTCTCTGATTGAAAGCAAAAAAAAAATGGTTGCTCACGACACTTTTACTGTCCACAATTGTTGTGGTTAATTGTCAGCACTAGAGACCAACCTCTATCCAGACAATTAAATCGTAGTCCTGAATTTATTACTATGTGCGTAGACCCTTTTTATGTTACTAAACAGCGATTACGTATTTTGTGGGCAGGGCCGAACTGGTGGCAGAAAGTGACAGTAACCTCTTTACAACGTAGGATCATCCAGTGTCTGTTTAATGGCTTGCGAACTTAAACGTCTGCATTTAACTTCAAAGGGTGGCTACGACAACGGTATTCTATGAAAATGAAGGTCATCTTTTTTGCATTCCTATTCTGACATCCATCGCCATAAAATATATATATTTTTTCCTTTAGTCCAAAGATTTTGCCCGTTTCCTAACACTTGTTCCTGCAGTTTTCTGCCACCGCCGTGGCGAATACTTCAGATCTCCAGCCCAAAAAGATGCAAAGACTCAGGAACTTGTGGACGCTCATTTTTATACAGTACCATCTTGTATAACATCGCATGGCCATCCCATTATGCAAATCCGTTTGGCGGATCTTCCTTGATCCGCCACCATTATTTCTTATCTTTGTGGAATTTACCCAACAAACCTTCACCATAAAATATTGGTGGCGCAGGCCTTGGAAACCCCATAAAATTACAGGGCCATCAGGCCCTTGAGTTTAATGCATTCAATGGTACTTTGATTACTTCTAAGGTAGGACACACACATTGTGTATTGATGATTATGCAGTTCTCCATAAGTGTTCCATAGTGATTAGTTGTATAAGTATGATTAACATACTGATACATTAATTGATTACATGAGTATATGCAAATGAGTATATGTGTATATTTTGTATATGTGCAAAATCTCCTATACCACCACCAAACTTCAGTGACGTAACCATGATGTCCACACCAAATGGGTCTATAGATTTTTCTACTTACTAGCGCATGTGCTCCTTGTAAAAAAAATATAGGGTAGTTTGGGGTTAAACGCCCTTGCTGGGTAAAACGCCCCTTTTACACAGTTTGGCATTTGATTAAGTCGCAATAAAATAGAAATATTCTGCTCAATAATGTTTGTCTAAATGTGTTTATTTGCCTATAGTAAATATATACATATCTAAATCTGACCAAACATTGTGTTTTTGAGTTGGAAAACACAGTTTTCCCTTAAGTGGCCCTACCATTGTAGAGCATTGCTATGCATTATAAACATACATAGAGTATATTCAATATACTGTTAAATTCTGAAAAAAACAAATGTGTGTCATTTTCTAAATCAAAAATGGTGCTTGTAAATGTGTGTTTGATTACTGTCGATGGTGCTAATATTGAACATTCCCTTGCCTACAAATACCTGGGCATATGGATAGACATTTTCTTTAAAAACATGTAGATGAACTTGTTAGAAATGAGGATAAATTGTCTTTCTATGTAGAAATAGGTCACGCCTTACATCTAGCAGAAAGCAAATTCTTTAGATCACGTTCATGCCGGTTATTGATTATGGCAATATCATTAATATAAATGATTCTACCTCTGTATTAAAACCTCTCCAGACTGTTTATCATAGTGCATTATGCATTATAACAGGTGATTGTTACAGTACACATCATTGCTCTCTATTTCAGAAAGTAGGTTGGACCTCTGAAGTAACGTAGATTCATGCATTCCACACTTTTTGTTAATAAAGCTCTCCTGCACAAATAAACACTACATTACTTCTCCGTTGACAAACGGAAATACAAACTCAATCAAACATGGTTTCTGACATTCGTCAGACCACAGGACAATTTTGCAATTCACTTGAGTCCATCTTCAATGAGCTCAGGCCCAGAGAAGGCAGTGGCAATTCTGGATCTTGTTTATGTATGGTTTCTTCTTTGCATGGTAGAGTTTTAACTTGCATTTGGATGCAGCAACGCACTGTGTTCACAGACAATGGTTTTTCGGAAGTGTTCCTGAGCCCATGCAATGATTTCCACTACAGAATCATGTCTGTTTTTAATGCAGTGCCGCCTGAGGGCCCGAAGATCACAGCCATCCAAAATCGGTTTTCGGCCTCGTCCCTTGCGAACAGAGATTTCTCCAGAATCTCTGAATCTTTTACTGACATTATGTACCGTAGATGATGAGATCCCCACACTTTAAACAATTTTACATTGAGATGCTGTCACAACTCAGCGCCCCTCTTCACCTGAATATGGAACTATGCCAAAAGACTCTCAGAACTCCTTCCTCCTGTTAATGTCCCAGATGATTTACTCTGTCTCCTCCCTCCTGTTGCACCACACTGACTCCTATCATCTGCCATTTTCTCACTAATTCCGGCACACCTGTGTCTTGTTAGCTATCATGATGCCTATGTATTTTTACCACTGATCTCCTGGTGTTCCATGCAAAGTTTAGTTACCTTTTCTGAGAAGCATTTCTGAGCTTTTTACATATCTTGAGGATTTCACCGGTTTGATAGATTACTTTCCTGCTTTTTGGAATACGATTCTTGGATTTTCCCTGACAGCGCATGTCCCTGTTTGATCTGTTTCTGGAGTTGTACCTGATTTTGGATTGCCCTTCTGGAAAATAAACTTTGCAAATAGGTCTTATTCTGACTGGTCTATTCAGGGTAACAGATACGTTATTCTTAAATTGTTGTATTATTTGCACGCATAGTCTTTCAGAGAGTGGTGAACACCTCCCCATCCTCACTTCTGACAGACCTATCCTCTCTGGAATGATCTTTTAAGTTTTTTAGCATTATACAACTTTTCCAGTTTTTTGTTGCCTCTGCCCCAACAATTTTGAAAAGTGTTGCTGGTATCATATTCAAACTGGGCATATATTTTTCAAAAAACAATGAAACGTCTCAGTTTCAACATTTGAGATGTTGTCTTTGTACTATTTTCTATAGAATGTAGGGTTTTTAAGGATTTGCACATCATTGCATTCTTTTTTATTTACATTTAATGCAGTGTCCCCTTTTTGGAAACAGTGTTGTAGTAGTTATAGTACCTCTGTTTGACTCTGGCTCACAAATGCCTCACTGGAGTCGTAGACCATGCTGGACATCTTCATGTGACATTGGTGTGAGGGTCTCCAGTCCACCACGGCCACTGGGAGCCTCTGAGTCTGTCCCTCCATGAAAGGGTTAACACAGAGTGTACAGGTCCCATTTTTAGCCTTCTTCCATTTATCCACGTCCACCACATAGGCCTGCTTGCGCTCCATGGTGACCACATCAAAACCCTCACCAGCCAGGTTGGTCCCGGGAGCTGACTGGGCAGCATTGCACTGTGCTCGTTGGCCTGTGGTGCAGGAGGGCAGGACAGGGGGCATCCAGGCCCCCCACAGCCACAACAGGGTCAACACAGTAGTCTGGAGAACTGGGGAGGGGAAAGATGGGGTTAATGTCACAATGTATTTAATAAAGAGTTATTTAATATTGAACTAAAGTTACATGGATATTACACTTAAATAAGATGTTCTCACATTTTCAGTCCTGCTGTTAAGATACTGCAGTGCTATTTGACTAAATCAAAACAACATTCACTGGAATATGTACAGTGGATACAAAAAGTCTACAGACCCCTGTTAAAATGCCAGGTTCTTGTGATGTAAAAGAATGAGACAAAGATAAATCATGTCAGAACTTTTTCCACCTTTAATGTGACCTATAGCGTGAACAATTCAATTGAAAAACAAACAAATCTTTGAGTGAGAAAAAAAAAAACTCACAATAACCAGGTTGGATAAGTGTGCACACCCTTAAACTAATACTTTGTTGAAGCACCTTTTGATTTTATTACAGCACTCAGTCTTTTGGGTAGGAGTATTAGCATGGCACATCTTGACGTGGTAATATTTGCCCACTCTTCTTTGTAAAAGCGCTCCAAATTTGTCAGATTGCAAGGACATCTCCTGTGCACAGCCCTCTTCAGATCACCTCACAGATGTTCAATTGGATTCAGGTCTGGGCTCTGGCTGGGCCATTCCAAAACGTTAATCTTCTTCTGGTGAAGCCATGCTTTTGTGGATTTGGATGTGGGCTTTGCGTCGTTGTCGTGCTGAAAGGTGAACTTCCTCTTCAGCTTTCTAACGGATGCCTGAAGGTTTTGTGCCAAAATTGCCTGGTATTTGGAACTGTTCATAATTCCCTCCACCCTGACTAAGGCCCCGGTTCCAGCTGAAGAAAAACAGCCCCAAAGCATGATGCTGCCACCACCATGCTTCGCTGTGGGTATGGTGTTCTTTGGGTGATGTGCAGTGTTGTTTTTGCGCCAAACATACCTTTTGGAATTATGGCCAAAAAGTTCAACCTTGGTTTCATCAGACCACGTGACACATAAGCCAGATCAATCGCCTCACACAACCAGTGAGACAGACATTGTTTCGACAACGGCTGGCCAACCTTGGGGCCCCCTTGACACACGAAGAGCTGGGGTGCAGCCCGCACCACAGCCGTGCGTTGCACATACTGTGCCAAAGCGCGCACAGGGCACAAACGATGCAACCTCTCCTCCCTCGACCCCGCATGGGGAGTGGGAGAGAACGCCCACAATACCATGTTCATGGAACGAAAAAACGGCTTGATCACCTTAGGCAGGAAAGACAGATTGGGGAGCAACACAGCCCTGCTGCCATCGCCATTGATGGCGAGACATCCAGGCTGCGTCAACAGCGCACACTGGTCACTGACCCCCATAACACATTTTCCCATGTGCTTTTGGGGGACTTGATGTTTGTTTTTGCAAACTTCAGCCGGGCTTGGATGTTTTTCTTTATAAGAAAATGCCGTCTTGCCACCCTACCCAATAGCCCATTCATATGAAGAATACGGGAGATTGTTGTCACATGTAGCATGCAGCCAGTACTTGCCAGAAATTCCTGCATTTCCTTTAATGTTGCTGTATGCCTCTTGGAAGCCTCCCTGACCAGTTTTCTTCTCGTCAATTTTGGAGGGACCTCCAGTTCTTGGTAATGTCTCTTGTGCCATATTTTCTCCACTTGATGATGACTGTCTTCACTGTTTTCCATGGTATATCTAATGCTTTGGAAATTCTTTTGTACCCTTCTTCTGACTGATATCTTTCAACAGTGAGATCCCTCTGATGCTTTGGAAGCTCTCTGCGGACCATGGCTTTTGCTCTGAGATGCAACTAAGAAAATGTCAGGAAAATCCTACTAGAACAGCTGAACTTTATTTGTGATTCATCAGAGTCACTTTAAATGATGGCAGGTGTGTAACGACTTCTATTTAACATGAGTTTGAATGTGATTGGTTAATTCTGAACACAGCCACATCCCCAGTTAAAAGGGGGTATGCACACTTATGCAACCAGTTTATTGTAAGTATTTTATTTTTCAGTTTTCCCCCTCAAAGATTTCAGTTTGTTTTTCAATTGAATTGTTCACATTATAGGTCACATTAAAAGTGGAAAAAGTTCTGACATGATTTATCTTTGTCTCATTCTTTTGCATCACAAAAACCTGGCAATTTAACAGGGGTGTGTAGACTTTTTATATCCACTGTATATAGATTAAAATCCAGTGTTACTCTGGTTTCCGGAATAAGTTACCGACAACGCCTATGACATCAGAACACCTACGAACTTGTTAGAAATTTTGGGATATACATTTCTATGTAGAAATAGAACATGTCTTACATCTAGCAGAAAGCAAATTCTTCAGTTCACTTTCATGCCGGTTATTGATGGCAATATTATTAATATAAATTCTTCTACATCTCTTTTAAACCCTCTCAACATAGTTTATCTTTGCACATTACACTTTATTACAGGTAACTTTTACAGTACACATCATTGCTCTCTATATCAGAAAGTAAGTTGGCCCTCAGAAGTAACGGAGATTCATGCACTTCACACAATACTCTCGAATTTCTTTGTCAAAATAATTTTGTGGGCCCCAGCCCCATATTAATACGGTGAATTATGGTTAAAATCCAGTGTTACTCCTGCGTCTGGAGTAAATAACAGACAACGCCTATGACATCATGGCTTGGTTTTTACTCTGACATGCACTGTCTACTGTGGGACCTTAGACAGGTATGTGCCTTTCCAAATCCTCTCCAATCAATTGAATTTACCACAGGTGGATTCCAATCAAGTGGTAGAAACATCTCAAAGACGATCAATGGAAATAGGATGTACCTAAGCTCTATTTGAAGAGTCTGAATACTATAGTGAAGAGTCTGAATACTTATGTAAATGTGATATTTATGTTCTTCTGAAAAATAGCATTACTCTCGCACACTGGTGATGCTTGCAAGCGTTATTTAATATAGCATTATTTAGTATTTCATTATTTAAAAATTGCAACATTTTGGGCAAAAACCTTCAGCCAGCCTGACCAAAACTTTATATTTTTATAACTTTTATTCTTACACCTGCTCATTACACTACAGGTGTGTGATTAGTTCATTTGTTTACACATTTCTGTCATAAAAATTTTAATACATTTGCAGAAGATTTTAAATCAGTTTTCGTCATTAAAATTTATTTCTTGTAGATTTAGAGGAACATTTGAGTTTAATTCACTTAAGAATGAATCTCTAACAGAAAAATGAATGTAAATCAGCGTCTTACCAGACATAGCAATCACTATTGGTTATGATGGTGGGGTTGATAAAAAAATGATTCTGGAACAATGGACCGGTCTGTATGACTTGCTGAATGACTGACTACCTCGGGGAACAGCAAGTTTTATCTGACTCTTTGTGCAGTTAAGGGGGCTTTTTTTCAATGTGGTCAAGGCTTTGTTTATACCAAGAGGTGTGGTTTCTCTTACGTTTTACCACATTCTGCACTTGGTGTTGATGGAGTCTCCACTTCAGAGAAACAGTTTGCAGACAAATAAAGATAAATAATACACTGCTCAAAGAAATTAAGGGAACGCGTTATCATCACAGTATACTGTAACATCAAGTCAATTAAACGATAGTTACTTTTGTAACTTCAGTTCTATGAGTGGAGCGTCACCCATAGGGGCTTCACTGCTATTGGTTTACCCCTCTGCCAATAGGCAGGCACTGAAAATTTAAACATGCAAATTACACCTCTCATGGCCGCCTGCCCATAGTTATATCAGAGAGGCGCACACCCTGCTCAGTCTCCCGAAATACCATTCTTCACGAGAAAAGTATTCAGAGACCGGCCAGGGCATGAATCCTATGGGCGATGCTCCACTCATAGAACTGGAGTTACGAAAGTAACTATCGTTCTATTTCGTGAAGCTTTGCCCATAGGGGCTTTGCTCCTATTGGTTTAGGGCAAAGCGAGCGAGGCCAAAATGTACTCCCTGCCGGTCACCAACCACACCAAAAAGACAAATGCCCAACAGGACGGATCAGGCACGGAACACCGTCCACGCCACAGACCCGATTCCATCCCGCTCATCCACCAGCACAAAATGTTGGCGTACTGACAAACAGACCCAAACGAATGCACACATGGCACCAACCCATCCGGTACCTCCTCAATCAGTAAAAACTGAATCGGAGCATCCGGGGCCAGCCACGCTAAGACCCGAACCCGGCACTCAGGCATACACTCAACCACACGGAATGCGAGTGTCTGACCAAAAAGCCGCACAGGCAATCCGGAGCACCGGACGGAACAATACCAGAGGCACCGTTCCAACTGCTCAACGGACAGCGCTCACACCCCAACCTCAGCCACACTGAGCACAAAGTGAGCCAGAGTACCCGCAGCCATGTCACGCAAATAAAAACGGACGAAAGGCGACGGCGTCCCCCAAGACGCAGCAGCACAAATGTCCGCCACCCCCGTGCCCCGGAAAAGAGCGGCCGAGGCCGCAACCCCATGCGTGGAGTGCGCCCCGAACCCCCTAGGCGTAGAAGCGCCACGTGACACATAAGCCAGATCAATCGCCTCACACAACCAGTGAGACAGACATTGTTTCGACAACGGCTGGCCAACCTTGGGGCCCCCTTGACACATGAAGAGCTGGGGCGCAGCCCGCACCCCATTGAACCCTTCATGACACGCCGAGATTGCACACGCGTACACCTTGAGCGTGCCAGGCGACCTCTGCTTATCAAACAGGCATTGCAGGAACGACAGGACACTGCATACGTCACAACAAAGGGGGCCAACCCCGCGTCCAGTGTGCAAAGAGCCCCCACCGGCCAGCGTAGCTAGCCGACGTGGAAGCCGCCCTCGCACCCTGAATGGTCGCGACGACGTCCTTGGTCAGTCCCCGCCACAGCAACCTGGCCCTCTCAGGAGCCAGGCCTGCAACAGCTGGCCTAACACAGGGAACGCCCTGATCGAGCCGTTTGCCTGCGTCAACGCCCCGTGGCGGTACAGTTTCGGCCACAGCTTTCCCACCGCCATCTGAGCCGCCTCCGCAAACCACAGGGCACCCGGGTGAAAAGGGGCGATCAGGATAAGCGACAGCCCCTCCGTCCGCACCCGAGACATGACATGAAGAATGCACTGGATAGGGGGAAAAGCGCATAGCAGCACTCTCAGCCACGGCCGGTGAGCCAACGCATCCACACCCAACTGGGGCCTGTCCTGCGCACAAAGAGAAAACCACAGAGGGCAGTGCGCGTCCTCCGGGGACGTTGTCTAAACCTTGACAACATTGTCGGGATGAAGACGCCTCTCGTCGTTACGGGGACCACCCCGAAACAACAAGTTTGTGGAGAGCCCTCAGAGACCCAGTAGCGACATGACCGAGAACACCGACACCTTACGCAATGGCCAGAAGTGGTCCAGGGCTCGCAGAGTCGCCTCTCTCCGACCATCGGAAATGCGCGCCCTCATAGACACTGTGGATAACTGGAGCCCCAGGAACACCATCAGTTGACTGGGCTGAGGAGCGCTCTTTTTCCACCAACCTGAATGTGTGATCCCGGGCCTGCTCTGCTGAGTGCGCCAACACCAAAAGGTCGTCCAGGTAGGCCAGAACCCTGACCCCCTGACACCTCAGCGTTCCCAACGCCACCTCCACACACTTGGTGAAAGGGTGGGGGGCCAGCGCGTAACCGAATGTGTCCCACGTGTACTCGTATGCCTGGCCCTGAAACGCAAAACACACGAACTTCCTGTGGCGAGGCAGAACCGGGACATGGAAGTAAGCGTCCTTCAAATCGAAGCTGACGCAAAAATCCCCGGGGTGCACGCACTCCAAGAGACGTTTCGTCGTGAGCATGCGAAATGGCCTCTTTGACACGCATTTGTTCAAAATGCGCAGGTCCAGTATAGGCCTCATTCCCCCGGTCTTCATGGGCACCAGGAAGTAAGAGGAATACAGCCCCTTCTCCCTCTGCCCCAACGGGACTAATGACACCACCTCCTTTTCCAGAAGGTCCGCAATCTCCCCCTGGAGGGCAGTGACCTTCACTGGAGACATCATCACTGTTTCCACGAACCCCGGGAGGGGGGCGGGCGGGCAGTGAAAACACTGAGAAAGGGTTAGACAAAACCCTTTCTCAGTGTTTTGTCTAACCAGTCCGACAGAGTGCATAGACGACGCCATTCTGAGTAAAACAGAGACAGCAGTCGATCGCGCAGCTGGGGAGCTGTGGCTAGCCACAGAGCGAACAGCCACCCCACCCAAGGTGGGGCCAACCCGAAAGGGAGAGGAAGACACGTGTAACCTGAGCTGAGCCGTCCATCTCCCTATCGGTTACGGCCATAACCATGGAAATAGAGGCTCCAGCAGGATGCGTGGATGAGTACAATGGACCTGACACCCCCCCTCGCCAAACGGGACCCTGCCCGGGCTCCCACACACGCTGGTCGACATGGCGACAGCATGAGGAGGAACCACGGACTCATGGAGTCGGAGGCGTCCGCCCCCAGTCAGAGTAGGAAGACCGCTCACCAAACCTATCCTGGCATGCAACAGTCGTCTGTAATGAAGGCTCACTCACTGATAAATAAGGTGCAAACACAGCTTTATTTACCAGACACACCAAACGCACACAGGGTGCCAAACGCACACAGGGTGGGGAAGCGTCCGAGGGACACTCCCCCCCAAAAAGTCAGGTACGACGCTTCGTGAATGGAGGGACCTTACAGTTCCCTTCATTCTATCGGCGGGCAGGGGGAGGAGACGACCTCAGGGGGCGAGGTTCCCTCCCCTCACGCTGCGCTGGTCGTATTGAGTCTGGCTCCGATGCGGCCGAGGACCTGGCACGGCGATGCTGGGGACGCCGGCGCACTTGGGGAGAGCAGTGGAAGCAGAGGAAGAAGCGGGGATCGGCAGGAGAGGACCCAGCCGGATACATTCCTCTCTGTCCTTTTGGCGTACAAGTGCCTCCGTGACCGTCGCACCAAACAGCGCGTCCTCCTCCAAGGGCGTGTTGAGGAAGGGCACCTTCTCAGGCTCCTTCAGGGAGGTAAGCACCAGCCACAGGTGCCTGACCTGCACCACAGAGGTGGCCATCACCTGTTTGGCCGAGAGAGAGTTGGCCTGCGTGAGTTTGAGAATGGCGGCCGCAGCCCTCGCCACCTCACTCTGCCTGAGACACCAAGGTGGGACCCTCAGTCATCCCAGCTAAGGCAGCTGTCAGCAGGCCCACGTTGTTGCAGGCCGCCAGCGACTGCACCTACAGGGAATACTGTTTCTCCGCCAGGCTGGCAGAGACCCTGTCCTTCATGGACGGTATGGCCGGGCGCCCTTTTACTCCACATGCTCAAACCCGGGATCAGGGAAGTAGCTAGGGCGCCCTCCAGAGGTGGAATGCCCCTGGTCAGAACAACTCCGCACCCGCTCAGCCGAGTGGGGGAGAACAGTCCTGGAGGTGGGCGGAACTGTGGCCGGGACGGTCACCTCCTCCTCGGACCCTGACTCCTCCTGGAAGTAGTCCTCCTCGGAGAGGAGAGAGAGGACGTCAGAGAGAGGGACCTCCTCAGCGAAGAACGCCAGCCGATCCATCCTCACCTGTAAAGGGAGGACG
Organism: Esox masquinongy; assembly: GCA_016801175.1. Lineage (NCBI taxonomy): Eukaryota > Metazoa > Chordata > Actinopteri > Esociformes > Esocidae > Esox > Esox masquinongy. The sequence continues at coordinate 7,705 of JACXGI010013691.1, read as the reverse complement.
GTGCAAGCGGTGCACACAGGCTCCTCGATGGCGCCATCGCGAGCATGCAGTGGTCCCAAACACGCACAGCAAAGTGTGTGCGTGTCGACCGCAGTGTCGAGCTCACTACACCGGGGCGCCGGGATCGTTGAGACCGCTTCAGCAGTCGAAGATGGTGAAGCCATCCTTGGTTTAGTAGAAATCACTGTAGACTGCATACTTGAACCTTTCTCGTGAAGAAAAAAGGGAGACTGAGCAGGGTGTGTGCCAAAAATTCAAATAATTTGCATATTTGAATTTTCAGTGCCTGCCTATTGGCAGAGGGGTAAACCAATAGGAGCGAAGCCCCTATAGGCAAAGCTTCACGAAAAAGAACTAAAGTGATATCAATCTGTCCGGTTAGGAAGCATAAGCGATTGTGAATCAATGTCACCTGTTTTGGTGCAAATGAAAGTGACAACATGTGCACCGGAGAGGCAACATCCAAAGACAACCCCCAAAAAGAGAATGGTTTTGCAGGTGGTGGCCACAGACAATTTCTCTCTTCTTAATTTTCGGGCTGATTCTTCTCTAGTATTGCATTTTTCTAGTGTCCTTGTCACTACTGGTAGCATGAGGCGGTACCTGCAGCCCATTCAGGTTGCGCAGGTAGTCCAGCTCCTCCAGGATGGCACATCCATATGTGCCATCGCAAGAAGGTTTGCTGTCTCCCTGTACAGACTCAAGAGCATGGAGTAGATACCAGGAGATGGGCTCTTACACGAGGAGAGCTGGATAGGACCGTAGAAGGGCGTCAACCCAGCAGCAGGATCGGTATCTGCTCCTTTGTGCAAGGAGGAACAGGAGGAGCACTGCCAGAGCCCTACAAAATGACCTCCAGTGGGCTATTGGTGTGCTTGTTTCTGACCAAACTGTCAGAAACGGACTTCATGAGGGTGGCATGAGGTCCCGACGTCCTCTAGTGGGACCTGTACTCAGAGTCCAGCACTGTGCAGCTCGATTGGCATTCGCCAGAGAACACCAGAATTGGCAGATCCGCCATTGATTTGTTCTCTTCACAGATCACAGCACGTTCCCACTGAGCACATGACATACCCGATGTGTGATTAAAGTGTTCCCTTAATTTTTTGGAAGAGTGTATTTGTGTGTGACCTTCTCACCTTTGTGCTCCATCTCTCCCTTATTAGTCGAGCATGCACATACCCAACCAAACCAGTGCCAGGCACAGACACTTTGCATAGAGACCCATTTGCCTACATCTGTCATTCTCCCACAGAGATATGTGGACAGCTAGTTCTAGAACTGTTCTCTACAGAAGACAACACCTACATGTCTGGACTACATGTAGATGTATTGTTCTGTCTGGACTACATCTAGATGTATTGTTCTGTCTAGTCTACATCTAGATGTATTGTTCTGTCTGGACTACATCTAGATGTATTGTTCTGTCTGGACTACATCTAGATGCATTGTTCTGTCTGGACTACATCTAGATGCATTGTTCTGTCTGGACTACATCTAGATGCATTGTTCTGTCTGGACTACATCTAGATGTATTGTTCTGTCTGGACTACATCTAGATGTATTGTTCTGTCTAGACTACATCTAGATATATTGATCTGTCTGGACTACATCTAGATGTATTGTTCTGTCTGGACTACATCTAGATGCATTGTTCTGTCTGGACTACATCTAGATGTATTGTTCTGTCTGGACTACATCTAGATGTATTGTTCTGTCTAGACTACATCTAGATATATTGATCTGTCTGGACTACATCTAGATGTATTGTTCTGTCTGGACTACATCTAGATGTATTGTTCTGTCTGGTCTACATCTAGATGTATTGTACTTAGCTGCTATCACCTGAAACAGCCTAGCCTATACCTGCTAGTCCTACGACCACCATCCCCACTGGACTCAAAGGGTCTGTAACCAGGCTCAGATGCATCCATTGCAGGTCTATCTGCTATCACTCCAACTGTTGGCAGGGATCTGGCTGCCTGGTTCCAGTGTGTCCAACAGCTATAAAGATCGCCGGATGCCCCTCCACTCGGCCTACACATTTAAGAAAAATGAAAAATGAAAAAAGAAGAGGATGGTTATGCCCTGGATGTATGAACCATAGGTAGAGATCTTTAATTTTGTCAGGCCTAGCTCTGGGATGAAATGACTGAGGGGGAATGTTTTATAAACCAGGGGGCATATGTAATGCATATACTATTATGCCCGGGTTTGCTCCCCCCCCCCCCCACAGTCCACTTACCTGAGTTGTCCCTTAAGGCACATTGTCATATTTTAAAACAATCCATTATTCAGCTCTGTCTCAATCAGTAATCAGCGTTTTTAGCATCGTACAAATTCATGAATGGAAACGGTACGTATCACTTTCGCAAAGCTGCATTGCCTGCAGAAACTTACTCTAAAACACTCAAAACTAAGAAAGTGGTGTTGTTTACTTCAAAGAACATGTTGTATTCCTGAAAATTAAGTTTTCATTTTTGCTTTATAATTCTCATTTCAAATAAATGGGGTAATTCTTGTGTTTACCGATCAGTTTTGTTCACAATTATATCAATCATCATGTTTTTTTCGGGAAGAGTAAGTGTATACATCACAGTGAATGAAATTTATTATTTGCCAGCTAGAAAGCAAGTTACCTATTCCGTATTTGATATTCACCTTGGACAGTCAAACTTTATTTGCTTTAGAGAGAAAGGAAAATACATATGTCTGACTGACACTTTTCGGTGGATAGATACTTCTAACCAGAATACACAGAGGATGAATTGACCAAACTAGAAGCTTGGACAGCAGCTAAAGGGGGGCGATGGTGAACCTGTTAATCTCCAACCCTTGCCCAGAATATCCGAAGGCAATGTGTACTTTGTGTATTATAACATACCAATCAGAAGTACTACTTACTATTGTGCTCATAAGTTTGCATCCCATGGCAGAAATTGGTAAATTTTGGCATTGATTTTGAAAATATGACTGATCATGAAAAAAAATTGTCTTTTATTTAAGGATAGTGATCATATGAAACCATTTATTATCACATAGTTGTTTGGCTCCTTTCAAAATCATAATAATAACAGAAATCACCCAAATGGCCCTGATAAAAAGTTTACATACCCTTGAATGTTTGGCCTTGTTACAGACACACAAGGTGACACACAGGTAAAAATGGCAATTAAAGTTGAATTTCCCACAACAGTGACTTTTTAAATTGCAATTAGTGTCTTTGTATAAATACTCAAGTTTGTTAGCTCTCACGGGGATACACTGAGCAGTCTAGATACTGAGCCATGAGGAGCAGAAAAGAACTGTAAAAAGACCTGCGTAACAAGGTAATGTAACTTTATAAAGATGGTAAAGGATATAAAAAGATATCCAAAGCCTTGCAAATGCCAGTCAGTACTGTTCAATCACTTATTAATAACTGGAAAATTCAGGGATCTCTTCATACCAAGCCAAGGTTAGGTAGACCAAGAACGATTTCAGCCAAAACTGACAGAAGAATTGTTCGGGATACAAAGAAAAACCCACAGCCAACCTCAGGAAAAATATAGGCTGCTCTGGGAAAAGACGGTGTGGTTGTTTCAAGGAGCACAATACGACGATACTTGAACAAAAATTAGCAAAATTAGCAAAAATTATACAGGTAACAAGCTGAGATTAGGAGCACTCCCTTTAAGAGTGTGCTCCTAATCTCAGCTCGTTACCTGTATAAAAGACACCTAGGAGCCAGAAATCTTTCTGATTGAGAGGGGATGAAATACTTATTTCACTCATTAAAATGCAAATCAATTTATAACATTTTTGACATGCATTTGACTTTTTTCTGGATTTTTTTGTTGTTATTCTGTCTCTCATTTTTCAAATAAACCTACCATTAAAATTATAGACTGATCATTTCTTTGTCAGTGGGCAAATTTACAAAATGAGCAGGGGATCAAATAATTTTTTCCCTCACTGTAGTTTTTTGGTGACTTGGGAGCTGGGAGGAGTGCTGTGTTTGTTGTGATTGGGATCTGGACGATCTTGGGATCTGGAGGCTATATGTCGTCCTGGCGACGTGGTTGAGAGATGGAACAGTAAACAGACCTAACAGATATGGCAACGAGTGAAACCTCAAATCTCCTCTCCCACGTCCCTTGTACCTTTCTTATGACCACGGTATTTTCTACAGTTACAAATATTATTCTAAAGTCCACCCGTGAAAATGGGCCTGCTAGGCGAAGTAACCTAACTTCACATAGCTTGCTGAGGTTAAAGTTCACACTCACCTCGCTACTATCACTGCTGAAGAACAGAAGCTGTGTATGGTGGCAATAGGAAATAGTTCGCTAGTGCCAGTTTGACTTCAGCCAATTCCGCTGGTTGTTTCGTTAGAATACAGTTTAAAAAAATGAATAATCGATGCTAGCGCGACAGATTACCGAATGTAGTTTGAAGTGTTTTGGAGTTGTTTTCCGCTTGCAATGCAGCTTTAGTATAGTGGGTCGTACAGTTTCCATTTATGAATTTGGACAATGCTAATAATGTTAATTACAAAGTGGGACAGAGCTGAATAATGGATTGTTTTACAAAATGTGCCTTCAAGAACAACTCAGGGTGAGGGGACTTTCAGAAAAATATGATTTTTGGACGAACTATCCCCTTAAGCTGCAACTTACAGTTTATGTATACGTAGCTTGAGCTACACACGCATTTGGTCAGGTTTGGCATGTCTTTCTTCCAAAGTTGTTTATACAAAAAAATGTACACTGGGACCCCATTGAACTCAGTCTAGTCTCTGGGACAGAGCAATATTATCTGTCAAAATTATCTGTCAAAAAGTAAGCCAAGTACATTTGCTGTGAAAAAGAGGAAACAACAGCTAAATATACATATGGAAGCCAATTCATGAAAAGGGATTTATCTTTCAGATTTAGGAAATGCATCTCAAAACTATGTTTAGCCATATTACTTATGTGCTTCGTAATTGGTTTCCATGAACTTTAGCGTTAAAGGACAGATTTCCTCTTGAGAGGTCCAAAGGTGTGTCTGTGGATGCTCTATGGATTCCCTCCTGACTATCAGTAACATTTTAACTAAGCAACATTTTAGCTACTAACCCGAACCTTTATCCTAAACCTAACCTTAACCCTTATTCCAAACCTAAACGTAACCATAGCATGCAGTAGCTTATCAACAGATCACCAGTTTGTTGAAAGTTTGTTAATAATATTACCTATTGAGCATCAACAGATGGAAATTATGACTCTCATAATGAACTATAACACTTCATAGTTTCTAAAACTCAAATTCCTAAATTATCTGTGGTACAACTTTCATAAAACAATGCTATATTTCCTTAGCAGCAGTTGTGAATTAAAGGCCAATAAGGGCAAAGAACTTATCTGTAACGGAACATGACTTCACACCCCTCATCTTTTCTCATCCAATCACCCCACAGCTGGTATATTGGGATGAGGGTGGGAATATGAAGGTACTGCCCCTAGTGGTGACCTGGAGCCTCTGATCCAAGAGAGCCAGGCCGTGCTGGACGACTACTCAGATGCTGTGGAGTACTCTCGAGGCCTGCTCAGCCCTGACCAGCACCAGACCAACCCAGTTAGGTAATGACCTGTTTTAAGATCACTGACATCCAGGATGAGACCTGGAGCACCTATTTAGATGTTGTGCACCACCGGCTTAACAAAGTCTGCAGTGGAAAGCAGTCCTACATGATAAGTGGGGTGACTGTCTCCGGGGCCACCATACGGCGGGGAAATGAGGCCCGACTAGGGATCCCAAAACACTTGTGGTTGGCTTACTGCTGCCCACGGTTTGACCGTAACTCACCCCATGAGGTGCATTTCATGTTCTCCAGCTATGGTGCCTATGCACTGAATGAACAGGAGGCCCATGAGGTTATTGGGGTGCCTTTAAAGACACTGGAGAGTTTTTTTAACAAAGAAAGGGACACAGAGAGTAATTTGTTCTAGAAGTAATCTTCTATAAGGACTGTGTGCCAGAAAACATAATTAAAAATGGAGAAAGAGATAGCCTTCTATTTGTTTTTTCATTGAAAACTGTAGATATCCTGCACAAACAGCCGAACAGAAGATCTCTCATATGTTTAATGTGTCAAATGTGACAAACCACAACATTTCTTCACACCTCACAGAAACACTCTGTACAAACAGTACTGCACGTAACCCACAGGAAAGGACTACAACTTAATGTTAGTCCCATAGTAAGCTACAACTGTAATGTTGTAACATCATAAAAGAGATTATGCTCAATGTAGTTTACAGCCATTATTTGCATGGAATATGGGATTTACGCAGTGTGAAAACAATAGTGAATGCATGGTGCATGTGTTGGCTAAGACAGAGATTATAACTACACCAAAGTATTGGCCACGCCTCGTATATCTTTTAATTATTTATTTTTCTCTCTTTCATTCTTGTCAGTAGACACCATGAAAACTACAAGTAAATAAAAAATATAAAAGGTTAAATAATACGTCTCTCGGTCATTTAAAGTATATGAAACTAGCGTACGTTTCTAAACGGGCCCAAACACGTTAGCACAACAGAAATGTGCTGAAATCCAATTAAATTACAGAAACCATGTCTTTCCTCTGCATCCATGTTGCTCTCTGACCCACAATGCCCTGATCCTGCTCTTAACTAAACTCCTATCATGTAACCTGTTACACTAAATTAAAATAAAAATTATATAAAGAGCACTAACATTTTATGGCGGTACATTTTAGACCCATTTTGATCTATGTTACCCCTTTTTTAACATTTTTTGAAACATCTCTCAGACAGTTACAGAGATACTGGTAGCAGTTCGATGACATTCACATAGTTAAATCCCTATTGGTGGAATTGTGGTAAAGCAGCACCACAGTAAAACAATGTTCTCAGACCTGCTGTAGCTAATGACATTACCTGGTCTTTTGTGTGGTCAAAACCGAACTGAAGTGGAAACAATTCATTTCGAAACTAGTCTTTGAGGAGGTGAGAAAACAGTTTTCTCCATTAGTCCGGCATTGTGGTCTTGATGAGCAAAGCACAATTACATCTCCCCCACTGTGATAAAGTGAAGGTAACTACACTTACAAGGGATATTCCTGTTTGCCGTTAGTGTGTCATTGTGATTAGTCTCCCCGGGCTATTGCGCACATCACAGGTGAGGCGTTTTGGAGTATTAGGCGGCACTGCCCACCCTACAGAACATCTATGCCCCCCCAAATAAAAAACATTTGAATGAAAACTTGCATGATTGAATTTTGCATTATATATTTTAATGTTGCTAAAACACAGATTTACAGTATGTATGATAATGAACACATTTCAAAAATATTTTTTATAAAACAATTTTGACTGACAGGGTTTTCGACCTATCGAATACTGAAAAATCTGCATTGATTTGAATAAACTTGGAAAGTGGAACCGCCCATATTTCGCCATCTTGGTTTCATAGGTCACGTGACCCATTCATTTTTACCATAGACGTTTCAGAAAAGGGCGGGTTATAGACGTTTGCAATGATCAATCAGTCCGCAAAGCTATCAAGTGAACAATCACCTTCAAAGCTCAGACATCACTATTGTAAAATGTTGATGAATTGGAAAAAAGTAAAGGGTACAAGACTCATCTCTATGGCTCAAAACAATAGATATTTTAATTCCGGAATCTCACTTTCCAAGTCTATTAAATTAAGT
>JACXGI010013690.1:0-20351 GCA_016801175.1 Esox masquinongy | reverse complement strand
TTGTGCCATATTTTCTCCACTTGATGATGACTGTCTTCACTGTGTTCCATGGTATATCTAATGCTTTGGAAATTCTTTTGTACCCTTCTCCTGACTGATATCTTTCAACAATGAGATCCCTCTGATGCTTTGGAAGCTCTCTGCGGACCATAGCTTTTGCTCTGAGATGCAACTAAGAAAATGTCAGGAAAATCCTACTAGAACAGCTGAACTTTATTTGTGATTAATCAGAGTCACTTTAAATGATGGCAGGTGTGTAATGACTTCTATTTAACATGAGTTTGAATGTGATTGGTTCATTCCGAACACAGCCACATCCCCAGTTATAAGAGGGTGTGCACACTTATGCAACCAGTTTATTTTAAGGTTTTTATTTTTCATTTTTCCCCCTCGAAGATTTCAGTTTGTTTTTCAATTGAATTGTTCACATTATAGGTCACATTAAAAGTGGAAAAAGTTCTGACATGATTTATCTTTGTCTCATTCTTTTACATCACAAAAACCTGGCATTTTCACAGTGGTGTGTAGACTTTTTACATCCACTGTATGAGTGCGGTGTGAGACTGTGTGTGTATGAGTATGGCGTGAGACTGTGTGTGTATGAATGTGATGTGTGACTGTGTGTGTATATATGACTATGGTGTGTGACTGTGTGTATGAGTGTGTTGTGTGTATGAGTGTGGTGTGTGACTGTGTGTGTTTGAGTGTGGTGTGAGACTGTGTGTATATATGAGTGCGTTGTGAGATTGTGTGCGTATGAGTACAGTGTGTTACTGTGCGTGTATGAGGGCGGTGCATGAATGTATGTTTATGAGTGTGGTGAATGACTGTGAGTATGAGTGCGGTGTGTGACTGTGTGTGTATGAGTGTGGTGTGTGTGACTGTGTGTGTATGTGTGGTGTGTGACTGTGAGTGTATGAGTGCGGTGTGTCTGGGTTAACTATGTAGCATTATGTGGCAGGGGCAGTTGAAGTCCATTCTGTGATGCTTTCATGTTACAGTTCTGACTGATCACGCAAAAAAACTGTCTTTTATTTAAGGATAGTGATTATATGAAGCCTTTTATTATCACATAGTTGTTTGGCTCCTTTTTAAATCATAATGATAACAGAAATCACCCAAATGGCCCTGATCAAAAGTTTACATACCCTTGAATGTTTGGCCTTGTGACAGACACACAAGGTGACACACACAGGTGAAAATGACAATTAAAGGTGAATTTCCCATACCTGTGGCTTTTTAAATTGCAAGTAGTGTCTGTGTATAAATAGTCAATGAGTTTGTTAGCTCTCACGTGGATGCATTGAGAAGGTGGACCAAGAAAGATTTCAGCCAAAACTGCCAGAAGAATTTTTCGGGATACAAAGAAAAACCCACAGGTAACCTCAGGAGACATACAGGCTGCTCTGGAAAAAGACGGTGTGGTTGTTTCAAGGAGCACAATACGACGATACTTGAACAAAAATGAGCTGCATGGTCGAGTTGCCAGAAAGAAGCCTTAACTGCGCCAATGCCACAAAAAAGCCCAGTTACAATATGCCCGACAAAACCTTGAAATGCCTCAGCTTCTGGCACACTGTAATTTGGAGTGACGAGACCAAAATAGAGCTTTATGGTCACAATCATAAACGCTATGTTTGGAGAGGGGTCAACAAGGCCTATAGTGAACAGAATACCATCCCCACTGTGAAGCATGGTGGTGGCTCACTGATGTTTTGGGGGTGTGTGAGCTCTAAAGGCACGGGGAATCTTGTGAAAATTGATGACAAGATGAATGCAGCACGTAATCAGAAAATACTGGCAGACAATTTGCATTCTTCTGCATGAAACCTGCGCATGGGACGCTCTTGGACTTTCCAGCACAACAGTGACCCTAAGCACAAGGCCAAGTTGACCCTCCAGTGGTTACAGCAGAAAAAGGTGAAGGTTCTGGAGTGGCCATCAGTCTCCTGACCTTAATATCATCGAGCCACTCTGGGGAGATCTCAAACATGCGGTTCATGCAAGACGACCAAAGACTTTGCATGACCTGGAGGCATTTTGCCAAGACGAATGGACAGCTATACCACCTGCAAGAATTCGGGGCCTCATAGACAACTATTCCAAAAGACTGCACGCTGTCATTGATGCTAAAGGGGGCAATACACAGTATTAAGAACTATGGGTATGCAGACTTTTGAACAGGGGTCAGTTCATTTTTTTCTTTGTTGCCATGTTTTGTTATATGATTGTGCCATTCTGTTATGACCTACAGTTGAATGTGAATCCCATAAGAAATAAAAGACATGTGTTTTGCCTGCTCACTCATGTTTTCTTTACAAATGGTTCATATTTTACAATTCTCCAAGGGTATGCAAACTTTTGAGCACAACTGTATATTTCCATCACACCTATTTCACATATTTCAATCACACATCAGGTTCTATGTGAATTGACACAATTTCACATGCAAATTTCATGTGTAACACTCTCTAACGTTGGCTTAAAGTGGAACGGACTGTCCTGTATAACCATCAATAATAATATAGAACATTTCTGTTCAAGTTGGCCAGACATTAGCTGGGCAGGCTTTCGAGGTCTGGTTGGAGCATAACAGATACCAAATGTGCTGAAAAGAAACCCTCCTGGAAAAGTACATAACTGAGTATTGTCTTGCAATTGTTATGACTTTGGCCATGTCGTCACAGTAAATGAGAATTTGTTCATAATTGGCTTACTAATTATGAACCAATTCATACAGATAAAATACAGGTAAAATAAATAAATGTAGACAGGTGACATGATTAAGACTCAGATGTGGAAAGGTAAAGTGATGGTCATCCTAACACTATGATGTAGATTGGTGAAATGATTCTTATCGTCAGGTGTTGATAGATAAAACGATCGTCATCTTAAGAATCGGATGTAGATGGATGATCTTATTCTCATGTTAACACTCAATTGTTGATTGGTGAAATTCTTCTCATCCTTAGTCTCAGACGTAGATGGGCAGGTCATTGTCATGCATTCATCTAGAGACAAAACATATAGCCTGTCTGAAGGGTGTCCCAATCCCACTAAAACAACAATCCCTCACTTTGGAGGAGATGGGATGGGCACCAACGCCACCAGGGAACACTGGGTCATGAATGCAGGGCTTCCCACCGTTTGACTCCAACCAGGCAATCTGTAGGGATTAGCCAATGAATGGTGAAGTCCCACTTGACTACATTACATTGTTGGATCCCTAAAACGGCAATGTACACACTTTCTACGAGTACGGTTAAGTTAGATTTCTGCCCACAAATGTACCCACATTTCTATCATGTAGTCTTATCATTACTGAGAGCCACAACGTAGCTATTTTGTTAGATACTTCCCATTATCAACTGTATTGTACTTTTACAAAACCATCTATGGCAGTTACACCAGCTGTTCAGTGCAATCCCCAGGGCCAACAGAGGCAACATGGGTCATCGTCCAGATTCAAAAATAACTATGAATATTCAAACTAGTTTTCATTGAGTCAGATAATGCGTTTTGGTGTTTGATGAAAAGCAGACACTTTTGGATTTGAAAAAACGAAAAATCCTACGCATTACTATACATGCTTAACTCCATCCCAGCTCCACGGTGGGCCTTGAACAGGGACCTGACTCATGCCTGCAGGCAGCCTGGTTCCAAAAAGAAATGCAATGAACGTTCACCCACTCAAAAGATCTTACTTTTGCAGTCATCGAGGTAGGCTAGTGTTCCACCAATTTGCCCTGAGAGAGTGCTGGGCGGGAGTGTATACTGTAATCTGATACCTTACCCCTTCCTGTCCTCTCTCCTCTCCACTGCTCCCACTCTCTCTTTCTACCTCTGCAGGGTCCTAAAGCCAGTCATTTTGCATGGACATCTGATCATGGACCAGGATGACGCATAGTCATGTCTTCTTTCATTCCTCTATAGGTTAAGGTTAGGATTGGGTATTATTATCCGCAATCTGTGAATAAGGGGCAAAATCTATTTGAGGCATATGTCCATAGCTATAAACTAACACTCAATACCCATCCCATCCTTGGTGTGAATTTAACCTATTTGGCAACAGCGCGCATGTCCAGCCAACCTGAGGATATCTCCCTTTAAGTCATGTATTTCATGTGTTTACGGGCAGAAAACCCCTTGTTAACCCGTCAGTTAAATAGAAAAGATCTAGCATGTCTGGTAAACGAAATAACAACATTATTAAGAAGCTGTACCACTCAACCTTATCTGAATAGTAATTGGCAATTCCATGAAAAGCATCCAAAAATAAGATATATAATTACTAGGGGTGAAACCGTAAATGTATTCATATTGAACCGTTCGGTAAAGGGTCCACGGTGCACGGTTCGGTGCACACTACAAACCGAACAATACATTAACCATTTCTAGTATTTCATTATAAAAATATATATATTGCATAGACCAATGATGTATTAATTAACCTGGGAAAAATATCCACATAGTAATAAAGTTGTCTTAAAAAAATAACGTTTCATTTCGTAGCTGTATGCTCCGTGCGTTAGTTATTTCACTCCAGCGAGAAGAGACCGTCGTAGCAGCAATTAGCTGATGAAGGAATTAGCAGGTAGCTAAATGCGAAAGAGCAACATGGCAAGCATTGGCGAGCCAGAACTAAAAGACGCCCCAATATCATTCAGGTCTGCCGTCTAGGAACATTTCGGTTTCCCTGTAAATTATAATGGGGATTGCCAACGTGTGGTTGATGTAACTTCCACAACATATAGGCTATGTTCATTGACTATATTCTATTAAATTGTCAATACGAGTAACACGACTACTCATGTATTTATTGATACTCGTGGAAAAATAGCTAATGCATTTTTTCTCACGGACAAATTGTTTTTTTTTATTTGGAAGTAACGTGTTTCAAGTGGTCATATTTTGTTTAAGGCATTGCTATGTGATAAATTCTGCTGGGCTATGCACTCTTGTTGAAATGCTGTTTTAAATTACTATCTTATTTCATTTTATAAGGGAGGCACTGCTGTTTTTGTTGTCCCTTTGTTTCCATATGCCCCTGGGAATTCAAGCTACCCATGTTTACTATTATAAAAAGTGGAAAATATAAATGTAAATTACATATTTCTTTTGTAGATGTATCAAAACCTTACCGAATCGCGACACCACTGTACCATATCTTACTGAACCGTGAGTTTGGTAAACTGTTTCACCCCTAATTACTACCAAGTGAAACCATGTTCATTACGTTCTTTAACCTAATACAACCATTTTATCTCAATATCAAATAGTTTATTTTTAGCAAAAAGTCATTCATCAATCAAGAATTTTGCTCAGACAGTCTGACAGTAGACAGAGTGGAGAAAGACAACTGAAAATTAGTAGGCTATACAATAGCCGTCACTGTAGAATGCAAAACCAGTATAATTTAATAGTTGATGGAAAACTTGTACAGCTGTTACTAGAGAACAGAAAGTTTCTTTAATGGTGCTAACTTTGATAGCAATTCAAGCAAGGATGTGTGTATTCCTGTATTCCAAGTGAGAACCACTTTGGTCAAACATGGTTGTTTCAAATGCGCTAAATAAATAAAGCTTACAGACAACCACGATTCCTTGAATGTCCTCACAAGTATAGTAAACCAACAAAAGCCAAACAAAGCCCCAAAAGGCTATTTTTGGTTTTAGGGGTTAGGTTTACAATTATGGTTAGGATTAGAGGTTAGGTTTAGGTATACAACTTAAGGTGAATTTTGACGAAGGGGTTTCAGGTTTAAGGTTAGGGAAAATAGGAGTCATAATGTAAAACCATTGTTGCTACCCAAAAGGTCCTCAGTATTAAAGCACTACAAGGCTATGTGTGTGTGTGTGTGTGTGTGTGTGTGTGTGTGTGTTGCTTGTACAGGGCAACTCGGTGGGTGTGGGTCTTGTTGGTTTTCTCCTGCTGAGCCTCTCCAGTCTCTTTGGTGAGGTAGGTTACATCAGGACAGTCAGGAGGAGACTAATCCCTTAACTGGCCCCTTCTCTCTCACCCACTCCATTCTAACTTGCTTTATCCTCTTTCTCTATTTCCCTCTCTTTTTTCCCTCTCTCCATTTCTCTCTTCCTTTAATCCCTTGGTTTTTCTTTATACACTTCTGGACTATTTACACAGTATGCACTTATAAATGATTCATATTCAGATTCCCATTTGGACTATATCTTAAAGAGGACTGGTGTGACAGTTTTACCCAGGGGGTGGTATAAATTCTAAGAAATACCCAGTTACACACATTCTTTTTACATTATAATGGTAATTATGAAGAATAGCTTGTTATGAAGCTACCATTTATGCCCTTCCAACTCAAGGCTGAACAACACCACCTAAGCTTCACCACTGCTGCTGACACAAGCCTTTTACTTTCAGCTCTTGTATTGGGAGTCTGCAATGTGCAATTGTACCTGAAACAATGGACGGCCTTGGTCAGCGTGCAATTCACCCGTCAGTGGTAACTTTAACCAAATGTGGTACAGCAGCCCTAAAAGCGGGCAATATCCAGCAATATCAAACAACCGGTTTGGATCTGAAGCTGGGCTTTCATGGAGTTAGACTTACGGTAATAACTGTAGCCACATACTTGGAACGCAGCACCTGTAAAAGTCACCAGTGGGCTTAGATCTAGGATCAGGTCATCCTGATTACACAATCTGCCAGGATTAATATAATTAGATCAGCAACGTCACCTGGATCCTAACATAGTATATGTAATTGTGTATTTCTGTGGGGTTGGGCACAGCAGAAGACCAGTGTTAATAATCCCATAAGGATTAATAAAGAACTCTTCTTATTCTAATAGATATCTAGTAAAGGGGAGTAGAAAAGAGGCCGGAGAAGGAGACTTACGGCTGGCATAGCTTGACCAGGTCCTGGTCTGTGGTCCCGGGGTGAAGACCACGAATGTACAGGTTTGTTTTACTTAGCTGTTCCCCTCCCCCGACACTGCTGTTACTGTTGGTGTTGGGACTGGGGGGCGCCATCTGGTGGCCGGAGGACACATACGCCTGCTGGAGATAGAGAGAGAGAGAGAGTGAGTGAGAGAGACGTTTGTATATCAAGGGTTTCTGGTGGTTTTCTTTTCTACATGATTATTGATGACAATCCCATGTCTAAATTGGCTTCAAGGTCCAGATTTGAATTAGCCTGAATGTAACAAAAAAGCAGATACTTCCAGCTGGTTGTAAGGAAACATATTTGTTGTATGTGTTCTGCTGCTCTGTAAATATTGTGAATTATGTGCAGTGCTTCTAGAGAGTGAAAATACAGAAATACATGCCGTGAGAGCTATTTACAAACCGGAGCATCTTAAAAGTCAGATTGCTGCAACTTTTGTGGATTTTCTCCACATCATACCGGACAAAGGATCAACAGCATGGACAATTGGTAAAGGACATTTAAATATAATTGTCTTCAACATTCTGTCTTGTAAGGACAATTAAGTATATTCAATAGCATATTGTTTCTGAATGGTAATAAGTGGTAACCATGGTTACAGTCTGGTGTTAACACAAGGTTAAATCTAGAGCTATGGTGGCATTTGGGCATGGCAAGATTGACATTAATTGACATAAAAAAAATGGAAGACAGAGAATTGCACTTCCTTATTATAAATTCTATAATATATGCTTTGTGTTCTGAATTGTTCAGAGTGGTCTTTCTCTTCATTTGCATTACATCCAATAAATTGGATTTAGTAAACTAATACATACGATAATAAGCACTGAGCTCTGGCAGCAATTTTTAGGATTTTAAATTTTGTATTCACAGTCATCAGTTGTTTCCACAGCTGGAAAATAGCTAAATTACCATGTCATAAGCTGAAATAAATGTAAAAGACTTCCAGCCTTCAGAAGAGTTGTGGCAGCTTCTCTGCTTCCATGTAGCATTTTAGCTAACAGTAAACTCATAACCTGTCGTGTTTAATCTCCTAACCTGACACATTTATTATGCTAACCTCCCTGGTTAACTTCCATAACACGGCTCACTCATGTTAGTTAAAATGCTGCAAGATAACATACCAGAAGCAGGAACATAAACATCAACTTGTGATCCTCCCACTTTGGGAATTGATCGTCCTGATTTTTTTCACTGTAATTTGAACCAATCCTACAAGGATAAAACTCAAAAAAAATTGACATGATTATGGTAGAAACAAGGATTAGGCCATTGCTTCTCGTTGAATATTATTAAGATGGTTAAAACGTTTACATATTGGTAAAAACAACAACGAAGACAAAACATTTTACCCACATATTTGTAATCAGTGATTATACCAATGAGGCGGTTATACCAATGACAACACAGAGGAAGACAAATTAGAATAGTAAAAATTGATAATTTTAATAACAATTTTATTAATCTATACAATATATAACATACTTTTGTTTACTGTACAGCATTCAAAGTAGTAGATATACAATGTCTCTAAATCACCAAAACATGTCATTAGACCTCTAGACCTCTTGATTGACAAACCAAGTTGCTAAACTCCTGTAGTTTCTACAATGCAATACTACTGGATATGTTTGTATACAGGAATTACATAAGTTGGAGGAATGAAAGACTCTAATAAAATGGTGGGAGTGGGAGAGTTGTAGGAGTTGTTAGATTCCTCTCTTTCTAGCCAGTTGAGAACATGAGTGGGAGTGTATTCAGTTCAGGTGCTTTACATTTTCATAAATTATTCACGGCGTGCTTTGAATCGTAACAGCTGTTACTGTTCAAAAGAACAAAAACTCAAACCATGTTTTTTAGTGAACACGGCTCCAAAATGGTCGCTTGAGAGACAGGCGATTGTGTGAGTACAGCGTAAAATGATATCACGCAGCCCTCATGTCAACACTAACCAATACTGCATTTTGAAGTGAATGTGGGGCCTCAACGCTGCCTTTCTCATATTGGTAAAACGGGCCTCTTTTCTGCTTACTCCATACCGGGCAAATGCTCCCTTTTCTCTATCAAAACGTTCAAACCGCAGAAAATTCCTTGGCTTTTCACAGTGAAACCCAATGATAAAAAAACATACACCAACACTTAGTTAATTTGATGGTGCTGAATTCATTGATGTGTGTAAATCCTGTTTTCCTTTTGTTCTCTGTGAGAAGTCATGAGTTGTCTTTTCTCCCATACCACACTCTTTCAAAACACAACACAAACATCTGGTCCGGCTTAAACTCTTTTATCTCTTCTCCACAACCATATTACACCCACAGGTTGAACTTAGTTGTTCAGACTTTTCTCACTCTCTGCTCTCTCCCTCAGTCAATTGTCTCCTCAACAATACAATCCCTTAACTTGCTGAAAAACACATCTAAATTGTAAACAAATCAAACTGTAAGGTCAGCGTAATAGTTTCAAGATTTGTATGTTCATAAGCACCAAGGTAACATCTGTCACAGCAAAGATAACTAACAAACACTATTTTGCTAAGAGTTCGCCATCAGTTGAGACTGGCACAAAACTGTTGTATTCTCTGACCTGCTATCACTGTTTATAATGAGCTACTTAATGAGTTGTATTGCTAAAAGACATTTAGAAATATTAGTGAGAGACCTCTCTCAAGTCAATCCAATCAAATATATTATTAAAGCCCTTTATACATGAGCAGTTTACACAAAGTGCTTTTACAAAACATCCAGCCTGAAACCCCAAAGAGCAAGCAACAACAGGGTTGATGCGCAGTGGCTAGGAAAAACTGCCTAAAAGGGACGAAACTTAGGAAGAAACATAGAGAGGAACCAGGCTCTGAGGGGTGGCCAGTTGTCTTCTGGCTGTGTCGGATGAACATTTTAAGAGTACAAATTGTAATAATTAATAAATGCATGTGGGCTGTGTCCAGAGTCTGTAAAACATAATCCAAGTCAGATGACCAGATGGACAAGGACAGGGACAATCGGCAGAGTGGCAGCCAAAATCTTCTGGTATCATCAGCTAGTTGATCTCCAGGAGGACACAACCAGGAGGACTTTGGACAGGATAGCTATGAGTCTTTTGTGCCTGGTAGTCCTGAGGTGTTGTCGAAGGGGTCATGTCCTCCTAAGTTAAAATGGAGCAGGACACAAGGAAAATTTAAAGCGCCCATTCCTTAGATTTACAAAGGCTTTACAAAGGAGAAGAACTGACCCTACTCCCCCGGCACAATAATATAGCAGCGTAAAACCTTGGGACACAGACAGGGGGTCCAGTGACATTGTGGCCCTAGCCAAAAGTAACCCTGGACAGGGCCTACCCTTGCAGGGAGTCACTCCACCCACTTTGCCAACCATCAACCAGAGGGACCCCAACTGCAACCACCCTCTCAAAGCAATCTGGACTGCATTTTGGCAGAGAACAAACAAGCACTATGGTATTTCACTAGTGTTTTACCTCTACAGCATAAGCATGCTACAGTATGAGGATAAGAGTCAAGAACAAATCCAATCCCTGGATTTATTCTGAAATATCTGATGCTGTTCATAAAAAAATGTGGCGTGGGCAAATGCTACAAAAACAACTTATAACTTAGACTGGCAAGACACAAAGAAACCAATGTATAAAACTTATCAGAAAAGCAAAAGTAAACTACTACGTAAAAACAATATCTCTAATGGATGTTCTTCCAAATTCTTGAAAAGTGTAAAAATCCTGAAGAACAGTGCCGCCCCTACACTGTATTGAGTTCTGTACCTATTACCCATCAAAATGCAATTGCTGATGCCTTTAACTGCCACGTTATTGCAGTTGATCTTATTAAAAAATTCTCTATACCTACCCCAGATGACAGAGGATTAAATGATAATCAAGTAATTATGCAGGAACATACTGATTTTAAGAGTCATGGGTTTTCACTGAGACCGTTCACTGAAAAATAGGTCCTTGATTCATTGCCAGTAATAGACACTAAGAAAACCAAAGGGGCTGATATGCTAGATCCAGACATATCGGTAAGTGCTGCTCCAATTATCTCTGGAGCTCTAACGCATATATTTAATAAACATAAATTTCGGGAAAACCGCTGTGCTCCCACTGCATAAGGGTGGGGACACAAGTGTCATTGATAAATACATTTGTGCTCAAAAGTTTGGATACCCTTGGAGAATTGGTAATATTTGAACCATTTGTAAAGAAAACATGAGTGAGCAGGCAAAACACATGTATTTTATTTCTTATGGGATTCACATTCAACTGTAGGTCATAACAGAATGGCACAATCATAAAACAAAACATGGCAACAAAGAAAAAAATGAACTGACACCTGTTCAAAAGTCTGCATACCCTTAGTTTTTAATGCTGTGTATTGCCCCCTTTAGCATCAATGACAGCATGCAGTCTTTTGTAATAGTTGTTTATGAGGCCCCAAATTCTTGCTGGTGGTATAGCTGCCCATTCGGCTTGGCAAAATGCCTCCAGGTCATGCAGAGTCTCTGGTCGTCTTGCATGAACCACACGTTTGAGATCTCCCCAGAGTGGCTTGATGGTATTAAGGTCAGGAGACTGTGATGGCCACTCCAGAACCTTCACCTTTTTCTGCTGTAACCACTGGAGGGTCAACTTGGCCTTGTGCTTAGGGTCACTGTCGTGCTGGAAAGTCCAAGAGCGTCCCATGCGCAGCTTTCATGCAAAAGAATGCAAATTGTCTGCCAGTATTTTCTGATTACATGCTGCATTCATCTTGTCATCAATTTTCACAAGATTCCCCGTGCCTTTAGAGCTCACACACCCCCAAAACATCAGTGAGCCACCACCATGCTTCACAGTGGGGATGGTATTCTGTTCACTATAGGCCTTGTTGACCCCTCTCCAAACATAGCGTTTATGATTGTGACCATAAAGCTCTATTTTGGTCTCGTCACTCCAAATTACAGTGTGCCAGAAGCTGAGGCATTTCAAGGTTTTGTCGGGCATATTGTAACTGGGCTTTTTTGTGGCATTGGCGCAGTTAAGGCTTCTTTCTGGCAACTCGACCATGCAGCTCATTTTTGTTCAAGTATCGTCGTATTGTGCTCCTTGAAACAACCACACCGTCTTTTTCCAGAGCAGCCTGTATGTCTCCTGAGGTTACCTGTGGGATTTTCTTTGTATCCCCAACAATTCTTCTGTCAGTTTTGGCTGAAATCTTTCTTGGTCCACCTGACCTTGGCTTGGTATCAAGAGATCTCTGAATTTTCCACTTCTTAATAAGTGATCGAACAGTACTGACTGGCATTTGCAAGGCTTTGGATATCTTTTTATACCCTTTTCCATCTTTATAAAGTTCCATTACCTTGTTACGCAGGTCTTTTGACAGTTCTTTTTTGCTCCCCATAGCTCAGTATCTAGCCTGCTCAGTGCATCCACGTGAGAGCTAACAAACTCATCGACTGTTTATACACAGACACTAATTGCAATTTAAAAGCCACAGGTGTGGGAAATTCACCTTTAATTGCCATTTTCACCTGTGTGTGTCACCCTGTATGTCTGTAACAAGGCCAAACATTCAAGGGTATGTAAACCTTTGATCAGGGCCATTTGGGTGATTTCTGTTATCAATATGATTTTTAAAATGAGCCAAACAACTGTGATATTAAATGGCTTCATATGATCACTATCCTTAAAAAAATACATTTATTTTGCATGATCAGTCATATTTTCAAAATCGATGCCAAAATTTCACAATTTCTGCCAGGGTATGCAAACTTATGAGCAGAACTGTATCTCCACATTGTCACCCCCTGCTCAAATGCTGGAGGTGTTGGTAAATAAACAGTTATGTTCCTTTTTATCATGGGATCAAGATATTTCAATCTGGTGTCAGACCTGGACACTGTACTATCACAGCAACTACACTGGTTGTAAATTATACTGTCAAAGCCTTAGATGAGAAATGAAGCTGTGTAGCTCTGTTTGTTGCCCTGTTGAAGGCGTTCGATACAGGAGATCACTACATTTTATTGTAAAAGCTTCTTCATTGAACCTGGCCAAAGACACTTACCTCTGGTTTCAAATTTACCTTAGTGACGGAACCCAGCTATTGTAGCTGATGGAATTAAATCTACATTTCTTGTTGTCCACAAAAGAGTTCTACAAGGTTACATTTTGGGTCCTATGTTGTTCACTATGTATTACTGTAATTCGTTTCTCTTTTAAGAAATAATGCATTCCATTTTTATGCTAACAGCACAGTACAATAAACTACATATCAAGCTCTTGAACAAGTACTTCCCAATTTAACCACTCAGTATAAGAGACAGATAGACAGTTACAAGAAATGGCTACATGAAGTTATTTCAGCCTAAAGGGGCAACACCATTTATTAAAGCTAGAGGTGTTACATTTTCCGCACAATGAAATACAATGCAATGCTGTTGATTGCAATCCAATGAAATGATGTAATCTTTCAGAATCATTTGTTAAATTAGGTTACCTTTTTCTGTCAGTAGTGTTGAACCAAATAATATACATCCATGTGTCCAAATATGCATAACAAAAAAAACATATTTCAAGTGTGTGTTCTCACTTTTTTTGTTTTACTTAGTGTAGAGCTAAATCATAAGGCATCATCATAATTGCACTTATTTGTAAGTTTTATAACTCTGTAGAACTGTGTATACACAAATCAGATTAAAATATTTAGGTTTACAAAACAGTTAAGGGATTAATTGAGAGCAGCTGGGTTAGGTAATAGGTAATAGTGAAATTTAGGTAATAGTGAAATTTATTTTCACAACTAGGAAGACAATCATATCTAAACTAATAGGAGCACTGCACTGTGAAAGGCAAGTGCATTATATGTAAACTGTACTAAATTGAATTGTACATTTTGAAATAGCTTCCCAGAAAAACATAACTACTTGATATGATAAGAAGAATGTTTCACAAACCTCTCCAATTCCTTGCTTGCCTCTCCTTTGTCTAATTAATTGTCTAATTAGGCCACACTCACAAATCTACTGATGATCCTGGACCAGCACTCTTACAAGATGATTTGTGGCTACGGGCACAGTCAATGAGCTGCACCAGAGGGACAATGGTTCAATTTGTTGAGGAGTGTGGGGGTCACAGATCATCCCCCCTGTGTTTAGGAATACCTCAATGGGGGGGGGGGGTTGTACCAGTCAAGGGCAGGGGATGAATCGTGCTAATTACATCCTATCCAGTGTACCCCTTTTGTCCGATCCAAAACCCCTAACCCCTCCCTATATGAGCCCCTACTGCCCCCCTCTGCGTTTCTATTTTCTCCAGGCCTTAATCCTTTCTTCCTCCATGCTGATTCAAGCTGAAACCGTTCTCTGTGTTTTCTCATGTAAGAAGACATTCAGGCTTGCCCTGGTCAAATGTCTACACAAAATGACAGGGCCATGTTTTAATCTCCCTTTCACTTTCCCTCTCATACACACATACCACACAAAATACACACACTAAACACAAACACAAATATTGACACAAAAACACAAAAATTACATCCACTTTGGTATTAATAGTGTGCGATTAAATATATATTTTTCTCACTATTTTGAATGTGTATATGAATAATTATAATTGATAATTAAATGTTTGTACCTGTAGAAATGACTAAATTAAGAAATTAATACATTAGTGGTAGTGCGCATGCTATGTGGGAAAGAAATAACTGTAAAAATGGTACACATATTCATAGGACTTAATTTTCACTTAAAAGCTCCAAGGCTAAGAGTAACACATGATCAAAACAGTAACCTTTAATTCAGCATACTAGGGCTGGATACACTACTGTGGAAGATCAAAGCAATCTGACTCTCAAAATCAGGGATTATGAGTCCACAGCAGGACAGGTATGTGGGAAGTTTGGTGAACTGGAGCAGCCTCAGTCATATCAACCCAAGTCGCCGTAGAGCCTGTAGCTTTACGCTTGTCATGACATAACTTTTAAACTACACACAAAGTTGCTTGGTTACATTTACACAGCCAAACTTGGTATTCTCTGTAGGTAAGTGGGCCTGAGGGTAAGCCGCCCCCTCAAGCTAACTCAGAGTAGTTGCCTTAATAAGTGATCCTGCTAGTTCCCAGGAAACATGCACACTAACCTCAGCGTCATCAACACAGCCGAAACACTACATTTTCAGGGAAAAGGGAAAAGAGAGCCTGTGACACCACTTTAGCTTGAGTTTGTGTGCATATTTATGAGAATACGTTATCGTTAGGCATTTGGTTTGGCGCACTGCAAGGCGTTACTAATTCACGATGTTCCACCCTTTTCAAGCAAATATTTTCAACATTACGTTCACCAGGCCTAGTGTAGCGTTGCCTGATTTAAGTGCAATACATTTTCCGAGACACATCGAAGAAGACTTGAGACACTAGATTATTTTGTTGTGTAAACCTATAGATATCAATTGCTTTAGACAACAGCTTCCGAGGTAGCGATCGCAATATTTTTGACCAAGTCCCTCTGGAGATTTGCAAGTGCGAATACATTTGTGTCAGAATTGTGTCAATTTTCTTTGCAGTGTGCATGCCTTTCACAAAATGTTCCCTCAATATGTGTTTCTCACAAGTATAGTAAAACAAGGATCCACAAAGTAAAATAGCTTAAGCCCAGTTTTCCTTCAGCATTCACTCAGTGAACAACCTGACAACATTGTCTGAGACTGGGCTGCCTAATCTGCTTTACAGTTTCCATGTCCATTAATACATTCATATTCCCCACTTCCTCCATGATGGGCAGGAAACGGGATTAAAAAAACACTGCTATTCATTTACCATTTTATAGGCCTCTTTTGTTAATACATACATTTCAGGAAATCCTACTGCACATGCCCATTCTCCCATAGATCTTACTCTCTCTACTGTCTGTCTGTGTATATATCTCTGTCTTCCTGTCAGGCTTGTGTTTGACCTCTAAATGACCCCTAAAATTCCATGTACTTCCTGACAATCAGAGGTACGGCAAGTTTCCTGTATCCCACTCACTGAAAATCTGTCTGTGTCTGTCTGTGTCGGTTCAATTCACCAACTGGACATCAATAATTCCTGAACGGTCTGACTGATAGATAGCTTCCAGTTTAGTCTGAAATTACATTCTCATAATTACAATTCTGTCTGTTGAGGAACATTTTGATGAACTAGAATGACCCTTTCAGATCCTGAACATTTATGTACAGTGCCCTTCAGAATTATTGGACCCTGTTGCACTGGCTGCTCTTGATTGGCTGTGTAATGGGGCTGTGCCAAATGGTGATGGATATTGCTCCCTTCAAGAATTCAACTATTACTCACATAAATAGAACAATCTTTCACCGCATGCTTCCTGAGGCACCTCCCACAAGTTGGATTGGCTTGATGGGCACCTCTTAAGTACCTTACAGTCAAGCTGCTCCCACAACAGCTCAATACTGTGAAGATCCAGAGACTTTGTTGCCCAGTACATTATAGACAGAACACCAGCTGAATGCTTCTTCCCTAAATAGTTATTGCATATGTTGGAGCTGTTTTGGGTCACTGTCCTGTTGTAGATGGTAATTGGCTCCAATCAAGTGTCATACACAGGCTATGGCATGGTGTTGCAAAATAGAATGATAGCTTCCTTCTTCAAGATCCCTGTTATCCTGTACAAATCTCCCACTTTACCACCACCAAAGCACCTCCAGACCATCACACTGCCTCCACCATGCTTGACAGATGGCGTCAACCACTCCTCCAACATCTTTTCATTTGGTATGCGTCTCACAAATATTCTTTGTGATCCGAACACCTCAAAGTTAGATTTGTCTGACCATAACACTTTTTTCCTATCGTCCTCTGTCCAGTGTCTGTGTTCTTTTGACCATCTTAATCTTTTTTTTTTATTGTACACAGCGCTGAACGAGATCTCCAGTTTCCTGGCAATTTCTCGTATGAAATAGCCTTCATTTCTCAGAACAAGACTGACAAGTTTTAGACGAAAGTTCTTTGTTTCTGGACATTTTGAGCCTGTAAACGAGCCCACAATACCTGATGCTCCAGATACTCAACTAGTCTAAAGAAGGCCAGAATGGTCTTTCCATTAAACATCAGCCATTTCCAGCTACAACAGACATATACAACAATAACAATCTCTACACTGTATTTCTGATCAACTTGATGTTATTTTAATGAACGAAAAACAAGGACATTTCTAAGTGACCCCAAACTTTTGAACATTTGATAACAACCTAGATAATAAAAATGGTCCAGCTTGCAGATGGTCTAATGAACGAAAGCCCGACCACAATTGGTCGTTTGCATCGCACCGCACAAACAATGCAGAGACTCACTGTAGACATCCGGCTTGCAGATGTTCCATCAACTGAGGCCCGAACACGGCAGGACACTGACAGGTTATTACTAGGTGGAGTAACTACACTACTCCTACTAAATAAACTACTTCTACTAACCATCAAATTAGTCAGTGAAATGTGGTCAAATGAGAAACATGGGAGTGCAGGTCTTGCATTATGACTTCAGTACAACAACCACATGAAACTCTCCAAAAGATACAATGCATTTCTCAAAACTAGAAAATCATCAATTGTGTTAGCTGTTAGCTGTGTTTCTTTATGGCCATAAGACCATCCAGCTTGCACTTTAGGTGTTCTTTCATTGATTGTACTCCAAATTCCAAAATCCCCAAACAATCTCAAATTCTTTGGTTTGTTGTCCCCTAACTGCCAGCACAAAATATGAAATTGACAGTCAATTTGTTTCAACAATTTTCCAGTCCACTCTAGCTGAATGCTATGTTATCTGTGGCAAACAGCTACGCTAACAGTTAGCATAGCGTTGCAAAGTATCCCTGAAGTGTGCAGCAACACAGGTGGGCTTTCGAAATTAGTGTACCGTCCCCATGATAAGATAACAGCATTGAGTCTTCTACTATGTTTGATGAGGTAGAGATCAGAGACTATTCCTCCATGCAAAATCTCTTCAGATCATTGGTCCTCACCTGTGTGGTCTCCCCTTCAGGTCCTCACGGAGCCTCTTAATGCCATGTATCTGTACCTGGTTCCCAGGACTTTCGGACGTTAACAGCCTTAGAATATCACGTCCACTACCGTACTTCACTGTGGTTAGTAGTTTTTTTCTTTATGACATTCCCTCTTTTTACGCCAAACCAACCTCTGATGTTTGTGGCCAAAAAGCTCTTTTTTTCCTAATCCAACAATAGAACCCGAGTACAAAGTTCCAACAACTTTTAGGAAACTCCAGGTGCTGATAGTTATGTCTTCATGACAGTAGAGGGTTTTGTTTTGCAAGATATCAGAAACCTTGTTGGCATGGAGGTAGTGTCTAGTTGTAGTTTGGAGACCTGGAGACCCCAAGATTCATCCAACTTCTGCAGTTCTCCAACTGGGATCCAGGAACAATGTTTTACCTCTCAACCATCCAGGCATGCAGCTAGTTTTTCATAGCATTCTCTGGCCTTTGAACATCAACCGACTTTGGCCAACTATGCTGACAGGTGACTAAGGACATTTGGTATATGTGACTCTTTATTTATACCCTAAAGAAACAGCAAGTCAATGATTACCACTTAACAATTACTATTTACTCAGAATATGTATTATATCATTGGGAAGACACTTCTATTAGAGTTGGTTCATAAGATTCTATTAGATTTAGTTATTTTTTTCCTCAATTAAGGTTTGTCACACTGATAAAAAGTTTCAGCACACAGTCAGGAACAGCACAATTTAAACACCACCCAGCAAATATGGAACAGCTATATTTAACCATACTACCTACAGTGGATATAAAAAGTCTACACACCCCTGTTAAAATGCCAGGTTCTTGTGATGTAAAAGAATGAGACAAAGATAAATCATGTCAGAACTTTTTCCACCTTTAATGTGACCTATGACGTGAACTTTCAATTCAATTGAAAAACAAACTGAAATCTTTGAGGGGGAAAAATAAAAAATAAAAAACAACCTGGTTGCAAAAGTGTGCACACCCTTAAACTAATACTTTGTTGAAGTACCTTTTGATTTTGTTACAGCACTCAGTGTTTTTCAGTAGGAGTCTATTAGCATGGCACATCTTGACGTGGCAATATTTGCCCACTCTTCTTTACAAAAGCGCTCCAAATCTGTCAGATTGCGAGGACATCTCCTGCGCACAGTCCTCTTCAGATCACCCCACAGATGTTCAATTGGATTCAGGTCTGGGCTCTGGCTGGGCCATTCCAAAATGTTAATCTTCTTCTGGTGAAGCCATGCTTTTGTGGACTTGGATGTGTGCTTTGGGTCGTTGCCGTGCTGAAAGGTGAACTTCCTCTTCATCTTCAGCTTTCTAACGGACACCTGAAGGTTTTGTGCCAAAATTGCCTGGTATTTGGAACTGTTCATAATTCCCTCCACCCTAACTAAGGCCCCGGTTCCAGCTGAAGAAAAACAGCCCCAAAGCATAATGCCGCCACCACCATGCTTCACTCTGGGTATGGTGTTCTTTGGGTGATGTGCAATGTTGTTTTTGCACCAAACATACCTTTTGGAATTATGGCCAAAAAGTTCAACCTTGGTTTCATCAGACCATAACACATTTTCCCACGTGCTTTCGGGGGATTGATGTTTGTTTTTGCAAACTTTAGCCGGGCTTGGATGTTTTTCTTTGTAAGAAAAGGCTTCCATCTTGCCACCCTACCCCATAGACCATTCATATGAAGAATACGGGAGATTGTTGTCACATGTAGCACACAGCCAGTACTTGCCAGAAATTCCTGCAGTTCCTTTAATGTTGCTGTAGGCCTCTTAGAAGCCTGCCTGACCAGTTTTCTTCTCGTCTTTTCATCAATTTTGGAGGGACGTCCAGTTCTTGGTAATGTTTTGTAATGTTCTTGGTAATATTTTCTCCACTTGATGATGACTGTCTTCACTGTGTTCCATGGTATATCTAATGCTTTGGAAATTCTTTTGTACCCTTCTCCTGACTGATATCTTTCAACAATGAGATCCCTCTGATGCTTTGGAAGCTCTCTGCGGACAATGGCTTTTGCTCTGAGATGCAACTAAGAAAATGTAAGAAAAATCCTACTAGAACATCTGAACTTTATTTGTGATTAATCATAGTCACTTTAAATGATGGCAGGTGTGTAATGACTTCTATTTAACATGAGTTTGAATGTGATTGGTTCATTCTGAACACAGCCACATCCCTAGTTATAAGATGGTGTGCACACTATGCAACCAGGTTATTGTAAGGTTTTTATTTTTCATTTTTCCCCCTCGAAGATTTCAGTTTGTTTTTCAATTGAATTGTTCACATTATAGGTCACATTAAAAGTGGAAAAAGTTCTGACATGATTTATCTTTGTCTCATTCTTTTACATCACAAAAACCTGGCATTTTCACAGGGGTGTGTAGACTTTTTATATCCAC
>JACXGI010013689.1:0-20345 GCA_016801175.1 Esox masquinongy | reverse complement strand
AACTGAAGATGAAATAAGAAAATATACTTCAAAAAGGAAAGGTATGATATCAGTACAAGCAATTGCGATGCTGTTTAGCCTCCCCTACCTAATTAAACAACTTTCAGTGGCTACATTCAACATATATTTAAGTAGTAAGTGACATTTTCTAAGCAAAACATAAGTACAATTCTCAAGAAAAAAGTACAACTCTTTGTTGACCTGCCTGTACATTAATGCTGTGAAAAGACTTCCTATTCACATAATCTCCTTCATTTAATGAACGAGCTGTGATAGGAGTATGAGTGCCATTTATGCAGCCAATCACCCCTGGAAACCCTAAAATATTAACTGATTAGTGCTTCAAGTCTTAAAGCTTCATACTAAATGAACTGATAACTGCTTAGACTGATACCTGTAATTCTGTGGACTTCTTTTTTGATTAGTCTTGTGGGTCTGTGACTTGGGAACACTACTAAAGTGTCCAGAAAAATATTCAGTGCAAGAGTCACATCTCTGACAGCCCAACAAAGACGGTGGCCTTTGACATGTGCTCAGCGTCACCGGTGTTATACAGAAAACTGCAACACAAAGAATTTGTTTCTGAACTGAGAGCATGTCCACAATTTGTCATAGGAACGATATGAGGGCTGAGAATATTGTTCTGATAAATGATCGATTGTGCAGAAAAACGATAATGCTCAAACAGTCAAACATTAGGGAATCATAAAACATCCAAATGGTGTCTGATCACTCCCGACAGAGACTTCTGCAGAGTATTTGTGCTTCAATATCAACTGGCTCTTCGAGAAAAGGACATGCCCTGTCTGACACATTCAGATGGCAGGTTTCAGTTAGCAAAAACTCAGGGTTAGTTGGATAAAACCTGCTAGCGAGTGTTTCCATAGTAACTGACTCAGAGAAACACTGAATTGGCTCTTTGAAACCATAAACCCAGAGTTTCCATGAACTCTGAGTCAACTAACTCTAGGTTTTCACTAAACCCACTTTCTGAAATATCCCCCATGTGTCAGAGGTTTAGATCAGAGAATTGTGGTCACATGTGTACTGTGTTCACATTACATACCAGGAACTCTAGTATTTCTGTCTTCCAGCACTGAGAAAGATCCTTCACACTTCAGTTGTCTTCTATTTGATTTAAGCAGGCATTTTACCATAGCTTTGGAAAGGATTTGGGAATTTGTCAAAAAGCCTCAATAGTATTGGTTGTGATTATCCCTCACAATTCCCACAGCTTAAAGGTGTAGTTTGAAAGTCAACTTGAAGGGGGCAGCTTAACAAAGCATACAACTAAGGGATCATACAACCTGAGTCTACAGCCATGCCATTCAAACAGACATCTCCCCATGGTCTACTACTGAATACAGTACAGAACTACATGAAGCACCAACAGTAGGACAGATGTTGTCAGAGCTCTGTAACAGATCAGCACTGCTTCTTGACTGTTACACTTCAAACTGACTGACTAGTCAGGAAAAACTGGCTGATCCTTCATGTTCTGGCTGTATGCTGCTTTGGTACAACATCCCTCTGTTCATCTGTTCAGAACATTTTTATTTTTAAATATTTATTGTGAAGATGGCCAATGGCCGATACTGCCACCCAAAAACAGATTGGACAGATTTTTCTCAGTAATCAGTCCTCTGTGTTACATTTTAAGTCTACACTTTGTAAAAAAAAAAATAATTATATATATATATATATACTTTTAAAACATTTGTCATTTTAAGTTTACGTCCACCAGCAAAGTTTTCCTTAACCCTCGCATCATCCCAGGGTCTGAACGACCCGCGGACAGCCTTCCGATGCCCTCGCGTGGCCCTGGGGTCAGAAAGACCCACTGTTATCCTGTCCGCGCCCCCTTGCCTTTGGGTCTCTCTGACACGAGCGAGTTGGCCGCTCCCCTTGCCTTAGGGTCTCTACGATACAAGGTTAGCCTGCCCGCGCTCCCCTTTCCTTTGGGTCTCTCCGTCACGGTTAGCCTGCCCGCGCTCCCCTTTCCTTTGGGTCTCTCCGTCACGGTTAGCCTGCCCGCGCTCCCCTTGCCTTTGGGTCTCTCCAACACGACCGAGTTGCCTTGTCCCCTTGCCTTAGGGTCTCTCCGACATGAACGTGTTGCCTCATCCCCTTGCCTTTGGGTCTCTCTGACACGAGCGAGTTGCCTCATCCCTTGCCCTCAGGTCTCTCTGACACAAGCAGGCTGCCCGCTCCCCTTGCCTTTGGGTCTCTCTGACACGAGGGAGTTGCCTCGTCCCCTTGCCTTTGGGTCGTTCTGACCCACTGTTAGCCTGCCCCGCTCGCATCGCCTTCGGGTCTCTCTGACACAACCAAGTTCCCGCTCCCCTTGCCTTTGGGTCTCTCTGACACGAGCGAGTTGCCTCGTCCCTTGCATATACCCCTTAGGTATTTCTGACCCACCGTTAGCCTGACCCGTGCCCTTGCCCTTGGGTCTTTCTGACCCACCGTTTGGGGGGTTTGCTGATTGGGGGTTTACCGATTGGGGGTTTACAGAAGAAGGGACGATCTGACTTGTAGGACACGGGGTGTGTGCACAATGCCAAGGCGACACAAGGGTTAATGAACCTACTGTAATCAATGACACTGGTCTGAAAAAATATTAATGAGGAGCATGTGTTGTTTTATTTAGAGTATCAAATACAAACTGTAAATGTCTTATTCATCTTCATTGATATTTGAAAACGCCCAATCTAAAGCCCATAGGGGAGAGAGGGCAGGAGTGCCGGGCGGGCAGGCATGGGAGGACTGCCAGACAGGACCGGGCTCCTCCGGCTCTGGGGTGCAGCCGGGCTCCTCCTCGGCCCTCCGCGTCAGTTGCCCCCAATAGCCCCCCCCCCAAAAAAATTGTTTCTCTCCTGAAGTGAGAGACTACTGTTAACTACTGTGTTACGCAGTAAACAGTGACAGAAAACCCAGATGCATTGTAAAAAAAAAAAACTTTAAAAATATTTGTGGGTAAATAATACCTCGACAGATATTGTACTCTGTTCCTGCATCTCCACATTATTTGAAAAGCAGAGACCAATTTTCAATGACATTTTAAGTTTACGTCCACCAGCAAAGGTTTTCTTAATTAACCTAATCAATGACACTGGTCTGAATAAGTATAGATGCAGAGCACGTGTTGTTTTATTTTAGCTTCTTTAGAGGATCAAATGAAAACTTAATTTCTTACTCATCTTCAGTGATTTTTGAAAACAACCTTGAGAAAACGGGTGTGATGGACAGAATATTCCAGCAGAGGGAAGTCTCAAACTGAACTACTTCTGTTCAGGACTACAGCTAAATGTACAGTAGATTTAGAAAAATCATGATGACATAAAATACAAAACCAGAAAAAACTGAACTGAAATTACCAACCACATTTTGTGAAGAGTGGTGGAACTTCAAAGTCAATGAGAGCTTTCATATTACAGTCTAAGACTGGAGGAAAGTAGTGTAGTATACTCTGACTTCTAACTGCATATAGCCAGTCAGTTCCCATAAAGAAGTAATATCCAATTTTGTTTCATTCAGTGTTCTATGGTTAGTGTTGCAGTTTTGAAATGCAGACATGCAGTATATACAGTATGTTGAAGAAAGTGAACTACGATTTATTCATACTTTTTTCATACCCTTGGAGAATTGGTAATGTATGTACCATTTGTAAAGAAAACATGAGTGAGCAGGCAAAACACGCCTTTTATTTCTTTTGGGATTCACATTCAAATGGAGGTCATAACAGAATGACACAATCACAAAAGAAAACATGGCAACAAAGAAAAAATTAACTGACCCCTGTTCAAATGCCTGCATACCCTTAGTTCTTAATACTGTGTATTACCCCCTTTAGCATCAATGACATCGTGCAGTCTTTTGTAATAGTTGTCTATGAGGCCCCGAATTCTTGCAGGTGGTATAGCTGCCTATTCGTCTTGGCAAAATGACTCCAGGTCATGCAAAGTCTTTGGTTGTCTTGCATGAACAGCACGTTTGAGATCTCCCTAGAGTGGCTAGATGATATTAAGGTCAGGAGACTGTGACGGTCACTCCAGAACCTTCACCTTATTCTGCTGTAACCACAAGAGGGTCAACTTGGCCTTACACTTAGGGTCATTGTCGTGCTGGAAAGTCCAAGAGAGACATATACGCAGCTTTTTCATGCAGAAGAATGCAAATTGTCTGCCCGTATTTTCTGATAACATGCTGCATTGATCTTGTCATCAATTTTCACAAGATTCCCCGTACCTTTAGAGCCCCCCCCACCAAAACATCAGTGAGCCACCACCATGCTTCACAGTGGGGATGGTATTCTGTTCACTATAGGCCTTGTTGACCCCTCTCCAAACATAGCCCTTATGGTTGTGACCATAAAGCTCTATTTTGGTCTTGTCACTCCAAATTACAGTGTGCCAGAGGCTGTGAAGCGTGTCAAGATGTTGTCGGGCATATTGTAACCAGGCTTTTTTGTGGCATTGGTGCAGTAAAGGCTTCTTTCTGGCAACTCGACCATGCAGCTCATTTTTTGTTCAAGTATCGTCATATTGTGCTCCTTGAAACAATCACACTGTCTTTTTTCCAGACCAGCCTGTATTTCTTCCGAGGTTACCTGTGGGTTTTTCTTTGTATCCCGAACAATTCTTCTCACAGTTTTGGCTGTAATCTTTCTTGGTCTACCTGACCTTGGCTTGGTATCAACAGATCCCCGAATTTTCCACTTCTTAATAAGTGATTGAACAGTACTGACTGGCATTTCAAAGGCTTTGGATATCTTTTTACATCCTTTCCCATCTTTATAAGGTTCCATTACCTTGGTACGCAGGTCTTTTGACAGTTCTTCTCTGTTCCCCATGGCTCAGAATCTAGCCTGCTCAGTGCATCCACGTGAGAGCTAACAAACTCATTGACTATTTATACACAGGCACTAACTGCATTTTAAAAAGCCACAGGTGTGGGAAATTCACCTTTAATTGCCATTTTCACCTATGTGTGTCACCATGTGTGTCTGTAACAAGGCTAAACATTCAAGGGTATGTAAACTTTTGATCAGGGCCATTTGGGTGACTTCTGTTATCATTATGATTTAAAACGGAGCCAAACAACTATGTGATAATAAATGGCTTCATATGATCACTATTCTTAAATAAGGACAGTTTCTTTGAATGATCCGTCATATTTTCAAAATCAATGCCAAAATCTCACAATTTCTGCCAGGGTATGCAAACTTTTGAGCACAACTGTACGTAATACATGTATTGTATGTTAAGGTGGGCTTATGGTAGAGGAGGGGCTGCATATCTGTGAAGTATATAGAAACAGGCAGAAACTTTCTAAGACTTCCCTTCAATTTGGGTCTGTTCAATTAAGATGACGTTGCTGGGTTTCATCTTGATCCTGACAACATTTATGGGTAGGTCAAACAATGCATTGCCATTCTTCTCCATCTGAGTTACATTACATTTCAAATGAGTGTAGAATAAAAACTAAATGTCTGTGAATTAAAACAATTTTCTATGCAGGTGTCAGTTCTGAGGACCTTAATCCACTAAAAAATGAAGAAAACAGTTTAGAGGGAACCTCTGTTGTCCTGTCTTACAAGTACTCCAGAAGAGCAACTGGTGATACATTTTTTTGGTATCGTCAAGACGCAAGACAAAACCCAGAATTCCTCCTGTACATCTTTGGGTCTGATGATGAAACTATAGTAGATCCTCTAGACTCTAGAAGGTCAGTTAAAATGAGTGAAGAGAGAACCCAAGTGGATCTGATGATCTCCTCTGCTGAAGTGACAGACTCTGCTCTGTACTACTGTGCTGTGAAGCCCACACTGACAGGAAACCCAGACGCACTGTACAAAAACCTCAAGTACATCAGTACGGATTCACAATGGTTATGTAGGATTTCTGTATTACCCAAAATGTTTAGACATTAAAAAATTGATAATATATAGCAAAATATGTGCTAAGATTATCTGTATTATTTAACCTGTGTGTAATTTGATTTGATCATTGACAATGCAAATTTGATGTGTATTGATATTCTGCTATAGTCCCTCTGTTGGACAGTTTACTCCTTCTAAACCAAGGCAGGTGTGGAAGGTGACAGTGGAGTGTAAAAGAATGCTAGCTGAGAATGAAGGGGTGGAGAGGGAGCCAGTATGATCAAAAGAATAATGCATGGGAGATGACAATTCATAAGAGTACTAACTGAAACCTACAGAGGCTGAAAAGAGAGAAGGATAAAGAGAATAACTTAAATTTATGTCAGGAGTTTAAACAGAGGAGGTCATTTGACACCAAACCTGTTGTAATGTAAGACACAGAGGACACTTCTCAAGGGGTGTGAGGAGTTGGCCACAGACACATACACACACGCACACGCACACATACACACACGCACACTGCTGTTGGTTTCTGAAGGCACCTGGTTGGCTAATCAACATTGTCTTGACCGCGTCTTCTGTATTCTGACGTTTACCCCCAGATTTTCGGGTTATGATTTTATTCACAAATCAAAGTGGATCATATCTAACAGGTATTTCATAGTTACATTTGGAATTTTGGAGGCACGATTATAATATGGCACCATAACTGTTTCTACTTTGCTTATGTCAGAAAGGCACAGCAGGTGAATAGACATTTTACATAACAAGGCAAGACTACATCTTTCAGAAGTACACAGTTTAATTGAAAACAAAACAATTCAACAATGTTTCGGTTTTCTGGTGTTTTCAGATCAGTTTGAATTAATTAAAATAGAAGTGCCTTTCTTGTGTTGTTCTTTTTGTCCCAACAGGATTAAAATCAGACAGTGTCTTACTCTTGTCATAGTCACCATAGTTTTTTTTGACAGTTTATGTTGCAACAGATGTGATGGACAGAACATACCAATAGAGGGAAATCATGAGCTGAACTACTGCTATTCAGAACGACAGCAAAAACACAATAGATGTGGAAAGACCATGAAGATATCAAAGAAAGCAACTAAAAAATCCTGACTGAAATTCCAAACCATCTATTCTGGAGAGAATTGGAGCTACTGTCAGTGAGAATTACTACATTACAGTCTAGAGGATGTGTTGCACCCAAGAATGAACTCTGACCCCAGGTACAAATATTTTTAAATGGGGCTTTTATTCTCAAAGAATAAAACAAATCAATGTGTCAGCTGCTGTTGAATGTTCCCCACTCGCTCTACAAAAATCCCACAAGCAACTCAAATAATCTTTAGTGCTTTAACAATTGTACTGACAAGTATTACCTATTCTGTAATCAACACTGATTAACAAAATAAACAGACAATTTAGAAAATCCATACATGTTTGAGCACCTGTAGTCATGACGTGTTTCCCCTGGCATTGGTAACCCATTTACCCTAACCCAGAGGTGGGACAAAGTCATTGTTTTCAAGTCACAAGTCACATTTGGCTGATTCATTTCTGATTTTCATGTTGCCTTCAAAATAAAGGTCTGCAGAGTGTTTATAGTTTTAGTTTGTATTGTGTAGGCTACATTTTCAAAGGTAAAAACTATGTGGGGGAAATTATGAGGAAAAATTTCTATTTCAATATACTTTACATACGTTAAAGAATATTATAAGGTGGAGAACAGTGATAAATGGTTAGAGCTTAAGTTAATGTAGAGAACATTATCTAATATAAAAAATCCTAATTTGATGTTATTTTTGTTATTTTGCTTGT
Organism: Esox masquinongy; assembly: GCA_016801175.1. Taxonomy (NCBI): domain Eukaryota; kingdom Metazoa; phylum Chordata; class Actinopteri; order Esociformes; family Esocidae; genus Esox; species Esox masquinongy. The sequence continues at coordinate 12,649 of JACXGI010013689.1, read as the reverse complement.
GCTCATTATCTTTGGAGAGGGATTGTGTAATACATCCAACCACACTATATTTTCCATCCCCCCACTGTAATGTACAAGAAATACTTTTTGTGGAAAAACACTTTGTGGAAACCCAACGGGGGCTAGATGGGCGTCCACATAGCCCCCCCCAACTGGTTTGAATGTCCAATGAATGCTTTTGTTCATGTTATGCAGGCTGGTCAGTGACAGTGGTGAGGTCGTGGGAGAGAACATAATAATGTCGTGGGAGAGACAAAAGGTGAGTGAAAAACACCCTAAATATGTTTAGAACTACAAATGAACTTTCTTCTGTCGATTCTTGTTTTTTTTATTGTCACAATTCCAACCTTCCTCCTTTATCCGGGCTTGGGACTGGCAAATGCAGTGATTTATTTTTGTGCAGTGATTTATTTTAGACAAAGAACATTTTACATTTACATGCCTCCCTGAATGTAAGCCAGGGCGGGATCAGCCAGCGGCGGCTTCCCACATGCGCGATTCATTTGCAGTCTCTGGACGCGGAGGGCTGAACATCTCCTGACTCTTCTGACTGCAGCTGGGAGGGACTGCTGCACGAGGACTGGGCCGCCTGTGTGTGCTTTGGGACAGGGGAGGGGCCCAGGGTAGCACCCGCTGCTCGTTGAGAAGAGTAAGAACGATACGTGCTTTCACGTCAGAGTTTCCGAAAGTCTCCAATAACAGCAGGAAAAAGTTGCTAGATATGTCGCTAGTCGCTTTTTTGAAAAAGAGTCACTAGAGGGGTCTGAATACTCTAACATGGTAACGCTGTCCAGAGAAAGCCCATCACCACGCTACCTGCCCCCTGCTGGACAAAGCTCCACACTGAAACAGTGCAAAAAAAAAATCTATAACTGGTATCTACACTGAACAAAATTATAAACGCAACACTTTTATTTTTGCCCCCATTCATCATGAGCTGAACTCAAAGATCTAAGACACAAAAGGCCTATTTCTCATAAATATTGTTCACAAATCTGTCTAAATCTGTGTTAGTGAGCACTTCTCCTTTGCTGAGATAATCCATCCACCTCACAGGTGTGGCACATCAAGATGCTGATCAGACAGCATGAGTATTGCACAGGTGTTCCTTAGGCTGGCCACAATAAAAGGCCACTCTAAAATGTGGAGTTCCATCTCACAGCACAATGCCACAGATGTCGTAAGTTTTGAGGGAGCGTGCAATTGGCATTCCCACTACAGGAATGTCCACCAGAGCTGTTGCCCGTGAATTGAATGTTCATTTCTCTACCATAAGCCGTCTCCAAAGGCGTTTGAGAGAATTTGGCAGTACATCCAACCGGCCTCACAACGGCAGACCACGTGTAACCACACCAGCCCCGGACCTCCACATCCAGTGTATTTCTTCACATACTGTGGGAACAAAATAAAACACAAATACCACACAAAGTCCATAGATCTCAAAGATGCTTGAGGAAATTACAGTGATTTACTCTTACTTGAAACCAGTCTGGCCCCATAAAGAGGTTTTCCGCAATTCTTTTAATGTTATTTGGAAATTAAGATATGTTTTGCTTTGCATTTTTGCATTGCATACCTATATACAATATGAAGCATTGTGCTACATGGGCAACATTTTTAATTTATATCATGTTTAAAATTCTGTCAGTTCTCAGTTATGAGGAAGACATTAATCCAGTCAGGACTACCAACATGTTTTTGAGGGGGAAGGTTTTACACTATCCTGCACTGGCTCTATTGATACTACTGTGGTTCCAATACCCTGGATCAATACCAGAATTATTGGTCCGAATTACTTAAGGTTTCACCTGTCATGTTTTTGAATAACATTTCTTGATAATAATTTTTATTTTTTCAAACCGTTTCACTGAATTAAAGGGTGTATTTCTGTGATTTCTTAGTGTAAGATCAAGCTGATAAATAGCAATTACTTTTGTTCAATGACATTTTTTTTCATATTTAACTAGGCTGCCAATAATTTTGTAGAGCACTGTCTATAATCTGCGTTGTTACTGCCAATATCTCAAATCGTGAAGACTTTGTCCTAAACATAACATCGGAGGTGTCTATATTTAAAACCATTTTGATGTAAATGGACTAATACGATTTCAGCCATAACTGTCCTCCCAACACAACTGAACTGTACTGACTGTCAGTTAAACCATTGCATGCAAAAGCCAGTCAGGCTCCCCTCATCACTCCAAAAAATAAATAAAATATTACAGAAACTACAGCACATTGAAAGAGTATGGTAATAACTGTGGTTTGGGGGTTGTTTCCGTTTTTCAGGGAAGGGGTGAATCCATTGTAAAATGTGGGGCCCTGTTAAAACAAAACCCTGATCTACTATTTTAATGTATCAGAGGTATACTGTACACACAGTAATCCCAATTCAGTACGTAATAGGTTATGTGTAATAACTACATGGTAGATTTCTATGCTGGTGAGTCACACCAAAGATTGGAAGACACCGATGGAAAGACAAGACTCTCAGCTTTCAGTAGACACCCTGGATACCCAGATCGGGACTACCGTTCTCATATAAGACTGAATTTAATTAAAATAACAAACTGTCAGAGTTACATGTTGTAGAAAGTAGTGATATGTTCATTACAGACCATGACCATGTATTACTAAGACGAAATATTTTAGTGATTATTATATTAGTGAAATGTTGTTTGAAAAGTTGTTTACCTGAGGCTAGAATGACAACCAGTACCAGATAGTTCTCCATGTTGAACAAGTACATACTAGGTCTGATCTCTGGCTTGGTTAATTGTTTTCTGCAGAGAGAAAGGGGATGTTACTTTACCAGACAGGAAACATATGGTTTGTAGGCTTTTATTGTGTATCATCAGGTTTTCTGGGGTTTTTCAGTGTGGCTTTTAGACATCTCATGGTGAGTGATCAGCTGTATCGAATGGTCCAACTGCGCCCTCTCCTGGAGGTGGGCCTCAATACAGCCACTCCCGATGAGCTCACCTGGGGCTAATTAACTCATTATGTCTGTGCTCTCTTAAGGACTGGACTGAAGGTGCAGTGTTTGTAAGCTGGAGGTTATGGGGAATTCCTCAATGCTATGATGACCTGTGAAAAGGTTGGGTGAAGCTGTTTGTTTGGCGCTGATTTCCGACTCATAGTTTTTTATTTTTTGTGTTGGGGAAAGCATTCTGGTGTCTGTTAGTACTGTCCCAGGGAGCGCCGAAAGAAGAACGCAAACCAAAAAAACACCAAATAGAGTTTCCTTTTTATTGCAGTCACGTCTCTACGTTTTATTTCGCGCTGTCCCGTTTAGGATTGTGTCCGTGAATAGGCATGACAATTCACATCAGATACAGTCCTCAGTGTTTGAATTGTCAGAATTTGTATTTGTAGTGTTTCTGAGTTTCCTGTCACAGTGGGCCTTCAGACTGTCACTTCAACAGAGGACATCTACAGATCCACATGTCTTCTCTTTATACAGTTTACCAGAGAAGTGAGAGTCAGGATAATCAGCTTCTGTCACAGTCCCAGCTGTTTTTTTTTTTAAATGTATTGTTGTCCTTTTACTTGTAAAAAGCATGTCATTAAATGTAAATATTTTTAGAACTAAGCTATTGCTGAGAACAAAATGATCAACAGCATTATTCAAGGTTTGCAGTCAAACTGAATGACTAATGGCACAGAAAATGCTAAATACTCTAAATCAATTTTATCTGCAAGATTTTAAGTTGATTATTTAGTTTCAGTTGGTGTAAAACCTCCACCACAAAGTAGAGTTGCTCTTAGGATCTTCGACTCAGTGAAATTGTATCATTATTCCCTCGACTGGGTGGAGTTGGTAGATTCTCTCCATAATTGTATGAATCAAATATAAAAAGATTTTTTACAATGTTTCTGGGTTTCTTGTCACTGTGGGCTCCAGAGCACAGTAGTACAGAGCAGAGTCTGTCACTTCAGCAGAGGAGATCTTCAGATCCAAACTTTTTTTTTGTTCTTTCAGTGTAACATTTATTCTAGTGTTTAGAGAATCTTCTTTCTTTATATACCCTGTACCTGAGATGTACAGGAGGAACTCTGGCCTTTGTGCTGTGTCTTGGCCAGGGCCGGCCCTAGACATAAGCGGCTGCTTAGGGCCCCCGACCGCTAGGGGGCCCCAGACTGCTAGTGAGCCCCGGAACACTAGGGGAGAGGGGACCCCCAAAATCAAATTTTGCTTAGTGCCCCCAAAAGGCTAGGGCCGGCACTGGTCTTGGCGATACAAGTAGAAATAATCACCAGCTGCAATTTTTCTGGAGTACTTGTAAGACTGTGTAACAGAGGTTCCCTCTAAACAGTGTTCTTCATTCTTTAGTGGAGTGAGGTTCTCTGAACTGACACCTGTGTAGAGAATGGTGTTAATACACATAAATAAAATATGTATAACATTTTAAATTGAATGTTGCTAAAATTTACAAGTATGACAATGTATTGTATAGTTTTGTTTACCCTACCCATAATTACACTTAGGAACAACACTATATACAGCAACACCATCTTAGATGAAGAGGGACAAACTGACGGAAAGTCTCTGAAAGTTTCAATGTAATTTAACCCTGTCCAGCCCCCCCTCTACCATAAGTCCCTCCTTTACACATAATATGTTTTATATATGTATGACACACAGGATGTATGCTTGTTCTAGACCGGATTTGGAACCGTGTGTCTGGGTTTCCTGTCACCATGGGAATAGGGCTGTCACAATACCAGATTTTCACCTCACGATTATCGTGGCCAAAAGAATTCACAGTAACGATATTATCACGGTATCTATCGAATATTTGAAGGAAAAAACAGTCAAAATTCATCTTCAACTTCGTTCAGTGTGTTTCTTCTCTTTTTTGGCAAATGAATTACACTCAAAATATGAGTGTATGGAGGTGGAGATGTCAAAGGTGCCACACTGTACCTATAATTTAGCCTATAATTTATGGGGGTTGTACACTGGGGATTTGGGGTGTTTTATGGTGTGCAGTGCTACTTTGAGGTTTTTATGTGTGGATTTTTTGTGTATATATTTTAATTACATGAAGTTGCAGTGCTGCATGTGCTTTGTGTGTGCAGTGATTGACTTAACTGGACATTGAGTACAGCTGCGTCTAGCCAATTACATTGCCTGGCTTTCATCTCAGTACGAACAAGACATGCCCTAAAAGAGGGGTATAAAGAGAAACAATCAGGTGGAGAATGAAGAAGCTGAGAAATGGCAAGCAAAACGAAATGGACGAAGCAGAGTGGGATCGGAGCGACCACCGAGACGTATGGGCAGGATGACGGGGATTCAGCCATCAAGCCAGTCACCCATGTACAACACACTCTAGCATCTTCCTAGAGGGAAGCGCTACTTTCGATAGTGGAGATTCAGCCTACTAGCAGAGACAAAATGTTGGTTAATTTGTAATTCATACCACTTTTATTTCCTCTCATCTAGGCACGTTATCCGACATTCCAGCATACCCAGACGGAACAAGTTTTTAGCAGGAGTTTCCATTTGGCTGAACTTAATGAATACCGGAACTAAGAGCTCTGGGGACGGGCTAGATTGGGAGTTCTACATCGGCAAGAGGCCAGTAAGCGGCTGGGTGATCAACCGAACCACTTGCTGCTACTTTGATATTGAACTTTTTGGATTTTAGAGTTATATCTTTTTATTGAAATTTTGTATTTGATGTTTTAGGAAACAATTGTAATAAATGATACCGTGGACATACTTTGTGGTGTTTCACCATGGGATCTGAATGAGGAATTGACCTGTGTTACTTTGTAAACCTACAAAGCCGGGCCTTATTCTGACAGAGAGAGTATGTAACCATAACTGTACAAATAAAAAAATAAAATTGTACTATAATAACAATTACACTTAATGGATAGTGAAAAGGCAACCAGATGAACTGATAAACAAAACATCCACAAGGCCTAACACGGAGAGTTTTTGGAAAAACACAAAACATTTTCGCCTAGGGAATAGGCTACGAAAAGGCATTAATTCAAACGCTAATGAATAGGTCCAGACTCGTACTTTAAGCACATGCATCGTTTTTCCATGAATGAGCTTTTGAAAACCCGAGAGGAGTTTTTGAAATAATACAATGTTCCTTTTTCCATGTGAATAGGCTGCAAAAACGGCGCATCTTTGCGGATCTCTCCCGGGGTTCTAGTGGGGCTAGCAAGTTAATTTCAACACCAATTTCAACACCATATCTGGGGTACCTCTGTAACTTAAGTATTGTTTCTTTACAGGACTGACTGCTGGGGATCACATTACTCCTGGACAGGATGAAGTGATCGGGAAAGAGGGACCATCTGTGACTTTGCGCTGCAATTATCAAACAAGTATTAATACTCCTTTGCTTTACTGGTACCGTCATCATCCTAACCAGGCACCTCAGTTTATACTGTATAAAGGTGCCAGATCATCTTTGGCTGAACACATTCCTGATAAGAGATATAAATCCACAACATCTAATACATCAACTGAACTGATCATTCAACGACTAACCCTGTCAGACACAGCTCTCTACTATTGTGCTTTCTGGGATCACAGTGATACAAAGTGTATAAGAGGCTGTACAAAAACCTACAGACAAAAATGCTTTGTTGTTGAGTGGATCAAAAATAAACATCAAACCACAATTTGATATCATATGTCAGAGGTTTAGATCAGAGAATTGTGGGGCACACCTGTACTGTGTTCACATCACATACCAGGAACGCTAGTATTTCTCTGTCTTCCGTTACACACTGTGAGAAAGATCCTTCACACTTCAGTTGTCTTGAATTCGATTTAAGCCATAGTTTAAAATAAGTTTGGAAATTTGTCAAAAACCCAAAATAATATTGGTTGTAATAGTCCCTCACAAATCCCACTGCTTGGTGGTTTCTGTTTCTTTCAGTGTTCATTGGTGAGTATACAATTTGCTCTGCAGGTTTGAAATGCAGTCATGATGTATATACTGTATGTTGATGTATATACAGTTGTGCCCAAAAGTTTGCATACCCTTGGAGAATTGGTAATATACAGCTCAGAAAAAAATGAAGTGACCACTGCACATTTTTCTTTCCTTTCCAAAAAACTTGAAAAGGAAAGTTTTGAGTGACGAACAGAATTCTTCAATTTGCAGTGGTCTCTTAATTTTAACCCTTCTGTTCCTCACTCTTTAACTTTTCGGCTTTTTTGGAAAGGAAAAAAAAAGGTGCAGTGGTCAGAATTTTTTCCGGAGCTGTATGTACCATTTATAAAGAAAACATGAGTGAGCAGGCAAAACACATGTGTTACGCATGCAGGTACCCTGTATCCGCGTTTGTGTTTTTTCCCCTCCTGACTTTTCCCCAGGTGTCCCTTATGTTCCTGATTATGCTCGTTGGTGTTTCCCACCTGGCAGTCATGAGTGCAGCGCCTGACTGCTGAGGTGAACCAATCAGTGGACAACCCTCCTAATTCCTTCTTCCATTAACCAATCACATCACACATCCCTTGTTTAAAAACCCAGTCAGTTGGTTCTCCTAGAGAGACTCTTTTGATTTACCCCACATGGACTTAGACATTGTTGAGAGTCATACCTTTTTTGATAGATAGACACTTCGATCATTCATACATCACTTAGTTTAGCACATACATCTCACTTCGTCCTGGTTCATGTGAGTATGTATTGCTGTGGTGTTTTGTTTGGTGTTGTCTAGTCAATTGTTTGCTGTGTGCTATTTAGTCCTTGTTCAAACTGTGTTTTTTGTTTGTCCCTGTGTCCCTGGGAAAAGTTTTTTATTTTATTTATTTTTTAGCATGTCGCCCTTGGGCATACACAACCCGTAGGAAAACTTTGTCTAAAAACACTAGTTAGAACTGAGCGGACCACCCACTGTATTTTTGTGTTGGTTAGTAGTCAGCTAAGCGGTTCTTGAGGCAGGCAAGTTCAGTTTAGGGGTGTTTTGACTATTATTTCATTTCTTGGGTTCAGCTCAGCCCCTTTTCCCTTCCCCCTTTACCGTGTGTTTATAATAAACGTTTTATGTTTGACGGTAGCTTTGGTTGTCTGTGTTGTTTGTTCTCACTGTGCATTTACACTACACTAATTTGCATGTGTTTTATGTTACGGGTCTCTGTACCATCCACCCTAGACTACTAGAGCCACAGGGTTCGTAACAACATGTCTTATTTCTTATGGGATTCACATTCAACTGTAGGTCGTAAGAGAATGGCACAATCATAAAACAAAACATGGCAACAAAGAAAAATGAACCGACCCCTGTTCAAATGTCTGCATACCCTTAGTTAATAGTGTGTATTGCCCCCTTTAGCATCAATGACTGCATGCAGTCTTGTAATAGTTGTCTATGAAGCCCCAAATTCTTACAGGTGGTATAGCTGCCTATTCGTCTTGGCAAAATGTCTCCAGGTCAAGCAGTCTTCAGTCGTCTTGCATAAACTGCACGTTTGAGATCTCCCTAGAGTGGCTTGATGATATTAAGATCAGGAGACTGTGATGGCCACTCCAGAACCTGAGGGTCAACCTGGCCTTGTGCTTAGGGTCATTGTCGTGCTGGAAAGTCAAAGAGCCTCCCATACGCAGCTTTTGTGCAGAACAAGGCAAATTGTCTGCCAGTAACATGCTGGATTGATCTTGTCATCAATTTTCACAAGATTCCCCATGTCTTTTGCGCTCACACCCCCCCAAAATATCAGTGAGCCACCACCATGCTTCACAGTGGGGATGGTATTCTATTCACTATAGGCCTTGTTGACACCTCTCCAAACATAACACTTATAGTTGTGACCATAAAGCTCTATTTTGGTCTTGTCACTCCAAATTACAGTGTGCCAGAGGCTGTGAGGCGTGTCAAGGTGTTGTCGGGCAAATTGTAAACGGGCTTTTTTGTGACTGACACAGTAAAGTCTTCTTTCTGGCAACTCGACCATGCAGCTCATTTTTGATTATGTATCGTCGTATTGTGCTCCTTGAAAAAACATATTTTTCCAGAGCAGCCTGTATTACTCCTGAAGTTACCTGTGGGTTTTTCTTTGTATCCAGAACAATTCCTCTGGCAGTTTTGGCTGAAGTCTTTCTTGGTTTACCTGACCTTGGCTTGGTATCAAGAATTCCCTGAATTTTCTACTTCTTAATAAGTGATTGAACATTACTGACTGGTATTTGCAAGGCTTTGGATATATTTTTATATCATTTTCCATCTTTATAAAGTTCCATTACCTTGTTATGCAGGTATTTTGACAGTTCTTTTCTGCTCCCCATGGCTCAGTATCTAGCCTGCTCAGTGCATCCATGTGAGAGCTAAAAAACTCATTGACTATTTATGCATTATCACAATAATAATTTATTGGGGGGACAAATTGGCCTTTTATGAATATTGAGGAGGACCTATTTGGATATTTTTGGCCTGATTATTACTAGGCTGGTCTTGACTGGTTTCGGGAAAAATTAACGAGTCCTCACAGAACGAGTCCATGTACAAATTCAACCGAGACCAAGACACTCAGAAAGTTGTCTACAACTCTGGTAGTACTGAAATATCCAACCTCTTTTAATGAAGAGTGGTGGAACTACAAAGTCAATGAGGGCTTCATATTTCAGTCTGAAGACTTTAGAGGAAAGAAGAGTGGTATCTCTGACTTCAAACTGCAAATAGCCAGTCAGTTGCCATAAAGAGGTTTTATCCAATTTTGTTTCTTTCAGTGTTCGTTGGTTAGTGTATACAATTTGCTCTGCAGTTTTGAAATGCTGTCATGATGTATATACTGTATGTTGATGTATATACAGTACATAAAATATGATTAATTTAAACCTTATGTAACATTCTTTATTTTAGTTATGAGGAGGACATCGTTCCAGTCAGGACTGAGGAATGTGTTTTGAAGGGAAAGGTGTCCTGCAACTACACTGGAAGAATTCTTGCTCCTCATCAGTGAAGGAAGGTTGAAGGAAGGTTGAATCAACTAAATGAAAAATAGACTTGTGAAGATCTCCTCTGCTGAAGTAACAGACTCTGTTCTGTACTACTCACCCTCAGTGACAGGAAAACTAGGAACACTGTACTAAAACCTACCAACCTACATTTCACCAGGGATGGACTGGGAATGAAAATTTACCCTGGACTTTTTGACTCAGACGGGCCCACAAGAACCCCCAAGCAATACACCACCACCCTGTACCCACGGCACACTTTATGTAAACAAGATTACTGAACAATAACTTTAGTAAAATAGAACAAGGGGAAAATGTTGCTGTTAGGAGCACATTGTAACATCTACTCTGCGTAGCCCAGCGGCTCCCCTTCCTCTCCAGCGCTCCACCTCAGCAGCACCTCCACCCCGAGGACGCACCTGTTTCCAGTCACTGTTTAGTTGTGTTTATAATCTGTTGTTCATCCACCACACCTCACAGATTATTGTTTGTCTGTTAGCTACCGTGCTGGTGCGCTTATTTTCACACTCTCAATAGAAAGAAACAGTAAAACATTTGAATCGTTCTCTTTGTTTCTTTTTCCTTTTTGCCTCTCTTTCACGAACTTGTTATACTCCCACCATCACACACATATTGCTCCTCCAACCATCGTTCATCACATGACAGTTTCCTTTCTGAATCTACATGTATTTTTCTCAGATTTCTGGGGGGAAACTATATTTGACCTGTATAGGTCCTCTTGATACTATTGCACACTGTTCAGTATGCCTAGGACACTGGGCAATTATGCAGGGTCTACTGATGTGGTCAAACCTTGTGTAGTGGTGGTGATACTGCTGCTTGAGGTAGGGGGTGACAGGTCATCTTCATGATGGGCAGGTGTTGCCGTTACGCTAAAGGTCATATATATGTAACATATCTACTGTATGTTAAAGAGGGCTTATTAACAATTCATTGCCATACTTCTCCATTTGAGTTACTTTACATTTCAAATGAGTTTAAAATACAAACTAAATGTCTGTGAACTAAAACAATGTTCTATGCAGGTGTCAGTTCTGAGGACCTTAATCCACTGAAAAATGAAGAAAACAGTTTAGAGGGAACGTCTGTTATCCTATCTTGCAAGTACTCCAGAAGAGCAACTGGTGCGGATACATTTTTTTGAAAGCACATGTATAGGCCCATCTGAAGTTTGCCAATGAACATCTGAATGATTCAGAGGAGAACTGGGTGAAAGTGTTTTGGTCAGATGAGACCAAAATCGAGCTCTTTGACATCAACTCAACTCGCCATGTTTGGAGGAGGAGTAATGCTGCCTATGACCCCAAGAACACCATCCCCAAACATGGAGTTGGAAACATTGTGCTTTGGGGGTGTCTTTCTGCTAAGGGGACAGGACAACTTCACTGCATCAAAGGGACGATGGACGGGGCCATGTACCGTCAAATCTTGGGTGAGAACCTCCTTCCCTCAGCCAGGGCATTGAAAATGGGTCGTGGATGGGTATTCCAGCATTACAATGACCCAAAACACATGGCCAAGGCAACAAAGGAGTGGCTCAAGAAGAAGCACATTAAGGTCCTGGAGTGGCCTAGCCAGTCTCCAGACCTTAATCCCATAGAAAATCTGTGGAGGGAGCTGAAGGTTCCAGTTGCCAAACATCAGCCTCGAAACCTTAATGACTTGGAGAAGATCTGAAAAATAGCAGTGGAACAAAATCCCTCCTGAGATGTGTGCAAACCTGGTGGCCAACTACAAGAAATGTCTGACCTCTGTGATTGCCAACAAGGGTTTACCAAGTACTAAGTCAAGTTTTGCAGAGGGGACAAATACTTATTTCACTCATTAAAATGCAAATCAATTCATAACATTTTTGACATGCGTTTTTCTGGATTTTGTTGTTGTTATTCTGTCTCTCACTGTTCAAATAAACCTACCATTAAAATTATAGCCTGATCATTTCTTTGTCAGTGGGCAAACGTACAAAATCAGCAGGGGATCAAATAATTTTTTCCTTCACTGTACATAGAAAAACCTTTTCAGGTGTTTTTAATTGGTCTTTTGACCAGTCCAGCAATCTAAGACAGCCAGTGTTTAGTAATCCAATTTAGTAACCCAGTCCAGTCATATCAGCAATAAATAACAGGTTATAGCTGATTTCACTGACTTGATCCCAAGCGTGCAAAGAAGAATGAAGTACGTGCACGGAGGCACACGCTAGCTACGATGAGCACGTGTTCATCGTAGCTTTTAATAGTCATTGGCTGGAGAAGCCAATGCCGGAGGAGGCCGAACGTGGCTGTATGGTGGCTTTGGAAGAAATACAGCGCCTGTTACCAAGAGCGAAATACTCAGTCACAAATTAAGGTTGGGACAGAGTCAGAGACAGGTGTGCGACTTCCTGTGTTTTCCATATGCACATTTTTTTTAGGGAATAATAGTAAAGACATGTCACTTAATGTATAAAACTTATAAAAATGTTAGATCCAATATATCTCCAATACATCAAAAGTGATGTCCATTAACATTCAAGACACTTTATGAAAAAATATACACAATAATATCAACATGAAAATTAACCAAGGCATACTTTGTAACCCACCGCAAAAACTTGTATGAGAATCCCTACCCCCCTAACTGCCCCAGTCCCCATCCCTAACCCCCAACTGCCTCAGCCCCCATCCCTAACCCCCAAGCTGCCCCAGTCCCCATCCCTA
>JACXGI010013688.1:0-20355 GCA_016801175.1 Esox masquinongy | reverse complement strand
CACAAACACACACACACGCACACACACACACACACACACACACACACACACACACACACACACACACACACACACACACACACACACACACACACACAACCTTGGCAGCCAGTATAGAGATGATAGCCACAGCCATCCTCTGCATGTTTTGGTCCTCATGGTTACAAAGCCACTGCATCACGAGCTTAGCTGCCTCGAACCTACAACAAATTACAAATTACAAATTACAAATGGTACACAAACACACACACACACACACACACAGTACAGACTACTCCTCTACTGGAACTTCATCATTCAGTGGTGAATTCATCCAGTCAAAATAACTATTGTGAGTACCTGTTGAAGGGGACCTCCTGCAGGATGCGATCACTGCACAGAGAGAGCAGGCAGTTCTTCTGCAACTGGAGAGAGGATCCAAGATGGAGGTCGGTCAGAGAACAAACAAAACAGAACACAACCAAACAGCTCTAAGCTATTCTGTGTTTGTAAGTCAATGAACTGGATGTCTGTAGAGACGGGTATAGAACCTGGATATGTAGTGTGTGTGATGGTTTCACGGAGCAGAAAAGGGGCTGAAATACCACCCCCTCATGACAATTGCGGTACTGATATTCATACACATATATCTTAGTAATTTAACAGATTATTTTATTCAAAGGGACTTCCAGCTAGGTCGTGTACATAGACTGGATGTACACGGCCATCATATTTCAGACCGACCAAAGAACAAAAGAAGCTAGTGAGATACTGCTGTGTGTCAGCGGTCAAGGTCAGCCTTGCTGCGTGTCAGCGGTCAAGGTCAGCCTTGCTGTGTGTAAGAGGTCAAGGTCAGCCTTGCTGCGTGTCAGAGGTCAAGGTCAGCCTTACTGCGTGGCAGCGGTCAAGGTCAGCCTTGCTGTGTGTCAGAGGTCAAGGTCAGCCTTGCTGTGTGTCAGCGGTCAAGGTCAGCCTTGCTGTGTGTCAGCGGTCAAGGTCAGCCTTGCTATGTGGAGATTGAAGTACTGTTTATATTAATGAATGTCGATTCACAAAACAACCCTTGTAATGTTTGATTTCTATTTCAATGCAAATTTTATTTGCGGATTCAAATAAATAATTTAAACGGGGTATTATGTTTACTTTTTTGCATTGTCCTGTCCATAATATAACTGCAGTAAAAGTGGAATGATAAAGTTTCACAATATTAATTTAACAGAAACGATTATAGGTCCATGAAAACATTTCTATTGGTCAACAGAAGTCATTCCGGCTTTCAATGTCAAATGGAAAAACTGCACCCTCCCTCTCCTTTGGCTTCAAACGAACAATGACAGAGAGTCAAACATGACCTTCTGTCATTTCCTGGTTGTTAAAATTCTACACAGTTCAGTGAGTTTCAAGCACTGAAGAGTCAAGGCAATCTTTCTGCCACTTACATTGATAAGGGATAAATGTTTGTGTGTCTGTACCTGTTGGTGGTTAGGGAAGGTCCTCATGGCCTCCAGCAGCAGTTGAGTAACAGTGCCCAGCAGTCTAACAGGCATGCCCGCTGCCAAGTCCTGCTTGGTCAGGTTAAACACACAAGCACTGGCTGCCAGCTGGACGTTAAGGGTGGCAGGGTGGTTCTTCATCCCCAGGACAACCAACTTCAAGGCAGGGAGGGAGGAGAGAGGTGGGAAAGAGAAGAGACAGGGGAGAGAAGAGAGGGGGGAGATAGGAAAGAAGAGAGAGAAGAGTGAGATGGATGGATTGTGAAACAAACAGATGAGTTGTCAGTGGATCAATGAAAACTCTGGATATCATTAGTGTGAGGGTGGAGAATGGAGGTAATTACAGAATTCCCTGTGTGTGAGTGTGTGTGTGTGTGTGTGTGTGTGTGTGTGTGTGTGTGTGTGTGTGTATACTGTACCTTGAGTATGTCGGGCCGAGGTTTCTCCATGATGTGTGTAAGACTGAAGAGGTGAAACAGAGCCTCTCTGACGAAGCCCTCCCGCTCACTGTAGCGACGTAGCGCCTCACAAATCTGAGTTTCATTGGCTTCTCCTGTCACCTGCCACAAACAGACGACACAAACAGACGACCTTGTAGCAGGTATGAAAGGTACAGCAAAATAATCCTCATGTGCTAGTTAGGGGGCTGGGAGATACAGCCTGGAAGTCATATGACAGTATATTAAAAATGTTACACAATAACGGTGTATATCCTAGTACATTCAAGTCATTTTCTTCCTTTAATTACAATACAAGAGTTCAAGACTCTAGGATGGTAACTACTAAGAGTTAACGATTGGGTTTCTTCTGTGCTGTTCTTTTAGTACACTGTATATCAGGCCATATTTCACTAATACAATACTGACACCACCACTTCCCTAATTCTTGTGGTGATAGATGTTGCATGTATTACCACATACTTTGCAGTACTTCTCATGATCTGACTTTTTGAAATGGAACCATCTCCAAATGATAGAGGAAGCCCACTTATTTATAACTAATTCTTGATCATGTCTTTGAGGAACAGGGGACAATCCTCCTCCGCACTGCCCTCTTTTTTTCCACTTATCCTTGCTGACAAGAAAACAAGTTTATGGTGCATGTGTTTCTTTGCATTGAAACAGAATCATGTGTAATCTTTAGCCGGAATATATAGAATCTAGTATATATACTATAGTATATAGTATTATATAGCAGCTCTTAGAAATCAAGGTCTATCCAACATTTCTGCAACAACCTCACGATTTTCTTTGACTACAAAATCCATGCTCTAGCCGACCATGGCAGATATGGTATGGGCCTATCCATATTTAAACCGGCATACCAATTCAACCATCCATATCGCCCACACTTACGCTATCTCCCTCTACGGTACATTAATCAATAAACAACAAGAAGAAAAACAGATACAAGTAACAGATATACATGTCTCTCAGTATACTGCTTCCTTTACAAACAAAACAACAGACCGAGAAAGACAGTGAGTGATGGGGGTGGCTGCCAAACTCACCTTGAGGCTACCCTCTCCACTGAGAAAGTCGGAAAAGCCAGCATCTGTAGCAAGCAGTCCAACGAAGGTCATCCCCGGACGCTCCTCTACAAACGCCTTGACCGCTGCATCTGTCACCTGCCGTAACACACACACACCACGTATACACTCTACACTCACAGCAACTTCTGCAATAAAATAGAAAAATCTACCCACAACTGTAGTCTGAAGGTCCACTGATCTGTCAAGTACCTGTTTGCGTCCGGACACATCCAGAGAGATCAGAGCAGGCAGGATCCCATGCTGGCACAGCAGCTGACAAGCCACGTCTGAAGTGAACTGTTTATCATCACTAATGTCCAGGTGCTGCATGAGTTTGCAGGCGCAAGCACGGACACACACACACATTGTTATAATTAAACCCAAATCAAAACATTTCCGGAAACTTGACTCCACAATAAAGTAAGCATGCTCTTCACAGTTGAGGAAATGAATACGGAAGCTTAGCTTTACAGAAGTCCTAACCCACCTGCAGAGCCTCCAGTTGTCCGATGACCGCCAGAACCTGTGTGGTGCTCATCTCCAGCCTCTTCAGCTGGTGTAGTGTTAGTGCCTTCAGTCTCTCCCGGAGGCCGAGTAGAGGGTTCAGGTTGGTCACTGAGGTGTTGGACAAGTCCAGGCTCTCCAGACGGGGCAGGGAGCACACGTCAGCCAGCCCGGAGTCGTAGAAGTCGACGTTGGCCAGGGAGAGAGAGCGGAGTCCCCGGAGTGAGCTGAAGCGGTGACGCGGTGGTTCTTCCAGAGTGGACATGGTAAGGCCTGTAAGGACCAGCCTCTGCAAGCTCTCCTGGGGAGGGGGAAAGAGGAGAGGTTTGGTGAGTGTCTGTCCCTGATTGAGTCTCTGTTATTGGGGAACATTTAGCTAGAAGTGTTTGTAAGAGGAAACGCCAGCGTGTTTTTCGCTGTGTGTGTGTGTGTGTGTGTGTGTGTGTGTCTATTTCTACCTGGCAGTGTTTGTTGGTCGCGAGTCCCTGCAGTATGTCAGAGATGGTGAGGTCAGCATTGACCCTGGCAGCATCTAACTCCAGCAGGCGGTGAGGACACAAAGCTCTCTGGAACGCCTCGGCAGAGATACGAGCTGTCCGGATACGCGCACGGCGCAAGCGCAGGTACTCACAGCTACGGAACACCCCCACTGTACTGTCATTGAGCAGACCTGAAAACAACACACTTTTTAATTAGGGTTAGGGGAGGAATCACTCAAGGATTACAATTTGCCCCATCTGCTGAAGACTCTAATATGAGTTTTGTGTTCTTCTAATAATGATCCAGCTTGGATATGTGACTGCCGACTACATCATTCTCCTTGCTTACCTTCAGAGGCCATCTTAGCCAGCAGCTGGTCAGCTAGTTCTTGGGGGAACAGTAGGGAGTCTCTGAGACAGAGAGATCCGTCAGCGTGCTTCACACAGAACCTCTCCAGGTTCCCACTGACGTATGACAGACACAGGTCGGTGAGAGACGCAGGGGACGCCTCGTCCTGGAATACATACACATGCACAATCATTGATCGGCATTAAACACTTACAAACGCCAAAATAGCCATACTATGCGTGGTGACTAACTAAATCTGAAATACACAGTAGATAGTTCCATCCAGAAGGAGGTAGGTACATTTATACATTTACATACAACTCACCATGTTCAAGGAATAGCAGGCCATTTTCACACAGCGTCGGGTAAATTAGACAGAAAGGCTTGAATCCCGAGCAAAGAAAAGTATCGCTACCTAAGACGAGTAGTATTGCTTAACTTGCTAACTCACCGTATCTAGCTAATCTTGCTGAAAAATGTTATTGCGACAGTCAATAACCTAGCGGCATTGGTAGGTAGCTAAATTAGTTAGCTAACGCGTTACCGAATAAACTAGAAAATGTATGTTCCGGCAAAAGAATAACGATAAATTGTTGAGATCATTTTCCGATTTCATTTTCAAACCATATCTGTTAATCAACAAGGCTGACACTTTCCCGAATCAACATATAACCTGTGCAAAGGTAAAAATTAGCCCGTGGAAACGAAAACAATTTTTTGTTGACAGACAGACAGACAGTAAACAAAGGTCATCACACAGGATGTACTTCGCCGGCCGAGGGGGCGGGATTACGGAAGCCTTTCAGTTCAGAATTCAAAAGCAGGAAGAAGGCAGCTAAAACCTTTCATGCTATAGCAAATTTAAAAGCTCATATTTAATTAAAATAGTTTATACATGTTAGACTGCATGTTCGTGTAGGAGATCTCTAAACACTCTAACATTGTTATTCATAACATAACATATTTCTGAAATTATTAGCTACCTCACCTGTTCAACATCAAGGTCAGTTGGGGACTTTACAACACGTGTGTTTTTCAGACAGTGATTTTTAAGACACTGCTCCGTTCGAATCATGGCTGGGCTCATAAACTTTGAGGATGAAAAGGAGGTGAAGGAGTATTTGGATAATATCGGTGTTGAATTCAGCTACCAGTGTTACAGAGAGAAGGACCCTGAAGGTAAGGCACGTTGTGCGCTGTCCTATGTAGGGGTGCTGAAGTACATGTAGGCAGTTGTTGGAGTTGCTCCATGTCAGAGCTGTTCAGCGCAGGGGTGTATTCATTTCGCAACAACAGAATACAACTTTGCCTAGAAGCTTCATAAGCTTTATACTCCACCTTGTGTCTACCACATTCTGCATTAATGTAATCTGTTGTCAGGGTGTCAACGACTTGCTGACTACATGGAGGGAGTGAAGAAAAACTTTGAATCTACCGCCCAGATTCTCAAACACAACTGTGAGATGAATAAACATGGTGAAAGCTGCTACAAGCTTGGGGCTTACCACATCCAAGGCAAAGGTAAATAACTCATTTACTCTGAATGTAATCCCATTCACAAGCAGTTTACAAAAGTAAAGCCTGAGATAGGCCCTTTCAGAATCTGAGAGTGTAACATTTACAGTCATGACTCTAACATGTACGGACACTTCATGAAAAGTCCTTGTGCATTAATGAACTTAATTTGAACACACTTGGACTGAGGACTGTTGATTTTGTATGTATATCAGAATTAATCCCAATGGCTGAGTGAAATGTACCTCAGGTACTACCCTCTAACTGGAAAAGTAATGTAGCCTACGGTTTATCTTCATACCAGATATATAAGCAGATAGTGCCGTGAACAGACCCACCCAAAACTGTGTTATTAGTACATTCCAGTGGATGGTTAACTGGTACATGTAAGTATTGTGTTATTCAACATTCTGACTTTTTTTTTTGTCGGGTGGATTGATTATCCATGGAATAGCCACGGTAACAGTCTGATGTATAGGGAAAGCCAATGAAAATTCCATTTTCTTAGAGGCAGTAAGGTCAACTTAAAAGATGATTTTGTTGTGCTAAAGCTGTATTCTAAATTATGTTTACAAAATACTATTTGGATTGTCATAACAGACACACACACAAACACTGAATTCATTCCATATCATGGATTGGCAACACCAGTTCTCGAGGGCCTCATTGGTGGCCCACATTTTCCCCAGCCTCAGCCAACACACTTGACTCCATTAAACAATGAATCATGGTATTTAGTTTAGAAGGCATTCGTTAATAAAAAATGTTGGCTGAAGGGCTGTGGAGAAGTGTCACACTAATTAAGATCTTAAGAACTGGAGCTCGTTCAATGTCCAAGTGGTCAAACTCACAATGTTCTAAATCTCTCCACCAGGGGGTGTTGCAGAGGATCTGAAGATGGCCTACTCCTGCTTCATGACGGCCTGCAGCGCTGGCGGTAAGAAGTCAGTTGATGCCTGTCACAATGTGGGTCTCCTTGCCCATGACGGTCGAGCCATAGAGAACGGCCCTGACCCGAGGATGGCCCGGCAGTACTATGAGAAGGCCTGTATGGGGGGATTCGCTCCGTCCTGCTTCAACCTCAGTGCCATGTTTATCGAGGGCTTTCCCGGCCTGAGTAAGGATATGGGCCAGGCACTGAGGTATGCCACAAGGGCGTGTGAGCTGGGTCACGTCTGGGGCTGTGCCAATGCCAGCCGTATGTATAAACTAGGGGACGGGGCGCCGGTAGATGAAAAGAAGGCAGAGGAACTGAAGAACAGAGCCAAAGAGTTGCACTTTCAAGAGAAAGAAAGGCAGCTCAAGTTTGGGGAATGAATGGGACGCTCAGAGGAAAGTCGGTGAAATTAATCTCTATCGTACCAAATGGTTAATGTGTTTATGAGATGACCAGGTTCAGTAGGGCATGCCCTTGTATTGTTTGGGTGTGAGCCTGACACGATACATAGACATGTCTGCTTAGTGCTGGTAAATGGTTGAGGAATTTGCTAATTATTCTCTAACTTTTGTATGATTGGTTTACCCTGTTGTACATTGTTAGTTCTTCTCGATGGTGGACTTACTTATTTTGTCCATCCTTATGAGATTGTTGGTCTAAATATGGATGACATTCTTAGTAGGCATGTCTGCCTAAACATTGAGAAGAACTAGATTTAATAAAAATCTGTTCAGAATAACACCTTATGGACAGCTTATTATTACCTGGGGAGGTCTTGTCCAAGTCCAGATGTCTTTTTTTGTTTTAACACAACCCTATCCAATGTAAATGTAAATGTTTTTTTGTTTTTTTTTCACATGACCCCCTGTTCATGAAATGTATATAAGAATAATGATTACAGACACAAATATCTATCAATTTGAACCTTACATGTTTATCAACTTTACTACTTGAGTATGCCATTAAGGGTTACAGGCCAGAAGGTTGAGGATTTGACCACCAAGGATGAGCTCACTCTCCTGCCTGTTTTATTAAACTAGGATCAGAGCCAGCTGCAGACAATGATCACCTAGAAGGAAATCCAATTTCCAACCATCTGATACTATATTTAAGCAATAAGGCCTCATTAGTATCCCGAATGCTGATTGGCATTTTAAAGTTACCTAATCAAATGAAAACATTGTGAATGGCTGAGTTTGTGCCAAACATTAAAGTTGACAGACTACATTTTTAAAGTGTAATGAAAATGTTTTGGCTATATTCGAGGGGTTCTACTGTAATTACAGCTACTCAGACCAAGTGTTAATTTTTCCTTAATAACTGGTCCTGCTGGGAGCAAAGGTGTATGTATCCTCACTATTGAACAGCTTGGGAGATGGTGATCCACAGCACATCAGTATCAGATGTAAAAATACTGGCCACTACTTTCTAGACAATAATCTATAATGCAATGTCATGTCTGGCAACAATAAAAACAGAGGTTAACATTACATAAATTTGGTTGGATATTCATATAAAAACACAAAACGATATGCGTCCTGTACACAAGGAACACTATTTAAACATTGTTGTTGGACTAGCAGTGAATGCTCACAGAGGCACACTATCTATTATCCAATCCCTTTTACCTTCGTTTTATGGCTCCTCAAAGTGAGCATTGATATGTAGTAACAGTGACACTTTCAGCAGGCAGAGGCTGCCTGTTCTACTCAGGGGCTGCTGAATAAAACACAAGGATGGTAACACTTTCTTTAAATCATACTATCATATCATAAAACGTGGTTATAGCCATGTCATTATAGCTGAGATAAGTAGTCATAACCTGTCAAGATATTTATATTGTAACACATTGTATGATTTTATGAATGTTGAGTGGTTATGGCAGCTTCATAAGATTGTCAAAACATACAACACAAGGCAAATCATGCCAGCATACTGCAGCCTGTTTGTAATTATTATGTTTATTGCATAATACTCCTGAAATTGGCAATTTATGTTAACATTGCAATTGTGCAAACATTGATGCAACCAGACATAACACAATGCAGCATATGTCACAACAAATCTAATTATTTAATGACAGTGTTACAGCAATCACATAAAAAGTGGTGTGCTATGACGTAAAACTGTGTTGTAGTAGAACCGTTCTATGAGGTACACAAAAGGCTCAAGTAATGTCTGACCAATTTTCCTGCCAGGTTTCTGAATCTATAGATGGATTAGCTATCCTAGTTTTGTTGTATGAGTCTCTAACATGGAAAATTAGTCAGACAAAGAAATATGACGTACCCATGATCATATAACAGTCTTAGCCTGGCGGGGTTGTCCCTTGACTCCACTGGTCTCCTGCAACAGCTTTGGACAACATGAGTATATGTGCTCAAAATTAATTCCCACCCTAGTCAGCTTGTTCTAGGCAATCTGGAACGTGCATTTTTGTGTGCTGTGGATTCTCCCAAGGAGGTTATTGCTGTTTTGGCTGTGAGCATCTGTACTTCCAACTGTATTCTGATCAGTACTTGACTTGGGATAAAAGAAGTGCAGGAACTGATAGAAGTATGTTCATCAAAATGTATGTGTTAATATGTTCCATTAAGTAGCCTATCCCAGACATCCCAGAGAGCTCTTTTTCCTAAAAAAAAAGGAACTGGAACACTGTTTGCCTAAAATTGAAAGCATCAGTGCCCAAGTCAAGCACTGATTCTGATTCAAAAGTTAACTTGGACCCAATCAGAAGTGCTTCTGTTTAACCACAAGTTAAGGTGAGCAAGCATCTTTCATATTGTTCTTCATTAATTTAAAGCATACGGATATACATTTTGAAATTAAATAGAAATAGAAAAATGTGGTTACTAAATAATAATAAACCATGGAGGAGTAAAATTACTGATGCCAGTGAATTTAATTTGTTCTGCCACAAGATGGAGTCAAAGTCAACGAGTGTGGTGTAGCAAATCCACCCAATATGTGTTCATCAGAGCAGGTCAAAGTTCCAGTGCTTAATTCAATCTAAACCGCTTTGCCGAATTTACACGGTTCCGCTTTTTCCTATGGTCAGTTTTACTCACCCAGGTCATGGGTGCAATGTAAAATTCTACAACTACCAGGGACATACACACATCACTGCTTTCACTGTTACGTGTTGGAGAGAACACTGCGTGTTGGCAGGTTTGAATGAACCCCAAACTTATTTTCTAACCTTTTTAATATACCACCTGACAGAATAATCTGATATATATATGTTTACATTATCAGTTAAATCTCCAGACAGATAAAAACTGGACAGTAAGACAACATTGATGCAAATATATTTATTTAATTTATTGTTTGCTTATTTCTGAATTCAGCAACGAAGCACACAGAGAAAGAACCTTAACCAAAAGACTACCCTAATATCTACCCTTCAATTAATGATTTAAAAAAAAGTTATAGGCAATTTTTAATGTGGGATTGTTTAAACTAATATCACCCCCGAATGTGCCAAGCAGCTGTCCAGTCCACGCGACAGACGGGCAGCCTTCTCTGGTACACACTACACAGGGTGGTATCTGTAGTCCCAGATCCAGGATCAGCTCAAACTTGCAGTAAATCTGAAAGAAGAGGTAAATCTGATTTTAGATCAGCCGCGACTCCAAAAAAGGCGAGGGCGGGTGAACTAGCTAAACACCGCCCCTTTTTAGCTCGTGTTTGCTCTACCCTCATTCAAAATAGAACACAGCTGTTGCAGAGCACACTGCCTTTGTAGGAGCGTCTGCAATTTGATGCACTCGAGTCGCCACAACGAAAAATACAAGTGTTTCATCCGAAAAGAGGAACTTGGCACTCATCTCAGTTTGGTGAGTATCTATTTTCTCAAGTTAAGGTGTAACGTTTGCAGATTTGTTTGGCTGCATCCCCTGATGCTAAATCCATTTGAGCGGAAGATTAGCTAATGTTAGCCACTGCTGTACAGTACTAATCCATTCTAACCTAGATGTCTGGCTAAGCCTTCCCATTTGAGGGTTGGAAGAAATTGTTAAATAGCTGACGTTAGTGTTCTTTGTCGTTGCACTACTGGTAGCTAACCAACGATGTTACCAGCGAACTAGCATTACATGGCAATGCTCGTTATACTGTACAGTAGCTTGTTTATTGTAACACTTGTCAGGTCAGTCAACTCCTGTTTACAAAGTTGTCTAATTAGAAAACGGACAATCAACTTTACTTTTAATCAGAAAGCCATTTGGTGATTATTTTTGTGTTATTCAGCTAGCTAGCATGCTAACCGTTGTTTGCGCGCTTTGTGCGCGTGTGTTGTCCTGAGCATGCCGGCGTTATAGCTAAGCTAAAGACCACTAAAACGGCCTCGGAGCTTGGCAAAGGATGTTTCTGACTCAGACCCCCCGTCCCGCCCAGATCCGGGGAGTGTCTTGTGTGATGCATGAGGGTTTATTATCTTTAAACTGCAATAAATGCAAACATGAAACACGAACAACCAATAGTTATAATTCACTAGTGTAATGATAGGATATAATCAGAGCACCTTGTTTATGGAGCTCGAACGGCCTGTAGTTTATACACCCGTAAGCTAGCCAGTCGTTGCAATCGGAGTTGATTAATCTTTCATGACAGGTTGGCATCAACATCGTGGTGCCTGCTTTTTGAAATCATGATATGTCAGCATCAATGCCAATGGCGTTTGCTGCATAAGCTAGCTAGCCTTGGGCTTGGTACCAGTTTAAAAGCATGAGCCTGGGTCGATATAATTGATTTCAAAACGTGTACTGTTCAGTAGCTAATGAATCTATTTTTTTGTAATGTCAAGCACATCTCCAACACCATTAGCTAGGCAATCGATGTTTAACAGATAGTTGATGCATCTTTCATTGCTCCCTTCAATGTCTTGACATATTGCTAGCCAAATGTCTACTCTGTCTAGGCAACGCCAGTGAGGCTACATAGCAGCACATTTTAGTCATGCCCACACAGGAAGATTTCCGTTAACTCAGTAAAAACTGTCAAACAGCGTTAGCTCATGTGCTATATGGCTCGCTGATAAAAATGCCTGTTTCTCCTCACGCCTCTTTTCAAACAGATTCTTTGAGCGTCTATTATGTGACGTTGGCAATGCTTGGCTCTTTGACCCAGTTGTCAAGTACCCAGGGGAATGTTCAGTTTTGATATTTAGGATGGCTCTGGGGAGCTTCAGTTTCAACACTTGACATGTGACCTGCAGGGCATGGGTTCAAATCTATAACTGAGAAGCATTCTAGCTAGCTGCGGTAGGGCTCGTAGCCTCTTCAGCTTGGATGGGACATTCTGTACTCAGCACCTCCTTTGTTGTCATGCCATACATGCTGGGAATGGAACGAACAGAGAGGAGTTTACTAAACTAGTGCTTAGACTTGGACCACCAAGCTTTAATAGCCTTTGTTGGCTATTAACAAAACATAATAGATTTAGGTGCTCCTATGTACTGAAACTGTTGTCACCACCAATTGGTTAAAGATGCATTTACCGGTCTGATAATGTGTTGTTAGGTCAGGGTGTAGATTTTATTCCTAATAGGAGAACACAGACACCAAGCCCCTCACCTGGCAGCGCTGATGTAAGTGAATGAGGCCCCATGCATTAACCAGTCACACTGTTCAAGAGGTGTTTTAATGCACATTCAGAGATGTTGCACAGGATGTGAATTAGTGGGACTGGGTGTAGCACCATCTTGCTTTGTGTGTTTGGAGGAAGGAGGAAAGGTGGGAGTGGCTGTGTGTTTCACACAGTAGAAGTGATGTCAGAGACAAGAGGAGGTGGGTTTGTGCAAAGACTTGCTAATGTCCTCTGGCAGCACCTTGTGAAATAGCCCACCTGCCAACTTGTTATATGTGTTACACAAAAAAAGAAAGCCGTTTCGATTAGCTAAAATACAGTGCCGTGTGCACCACTCCCTGAGCAAAAAGGTAGTTTCTTTGGTTTGAGGACTGCAGTATGATCTCTTGGACATTTGAGCATCAACAGTTTGTGTCGTCATCAAAGACAATGTGAGATGGCTGTTTACAGAAAAAGCAGATTACAGGTCTTGAATCTTTGAGTGACAATCGGAGAGCGTTTAAATGTCCTGTTCTTTCCACTCCTGGTTAGGACAGTTTACAAACACAGAGTGAGCATCTGGCACATTACTTTAATCCACCGTGCTGCTGCCTGCAGTACGTTTGTGGTCCTCTTCCAAGCTGCTGTTTAAATCTCTAATTATAACAGGAAAAATAAGTCTCTTCCATCAGGTTTGGTTACACATGACTTCTATAGCTAAAAGCTGTGTCCGTTATTCTGGCCATTGCTGGTCCTGTGCAGAGGGTAGCTGGTGGATGGAGCAGAGCTGCAGACACTCCAGTCACACAACAATCAACATTTACTTGATTAGGGCGTTATTACCAGAATGCGTTTAGTCTTGAATCCATGTCTCATCTTTTGAACGGAACGGTTTGCTTACATTGTCCTGTTCCCTCGTCTCAAGTCTGTCATCTGCGCAGGGGATACTCTTAAACCAATAACAGTAACGTGTACCGTTCCACCCTTACTAGTTTGTCGCCGTGCATCCCTGACTGTCCTCTCCCACACTGTCCTCTCGCACACCACTGCTGGCTAGTGACTGGCCAGGCCTCATGTTAACGCCGGCCGTATGTGGGTCGATTTATGCTTTGGTGGGTAGAACATTTATTTCCCCAGTCGTCCTGACCGATGGTGAGTCGAACAGTACAGCAGGGTTCTACAATACAAACGTTTTAAAGCATAACTGGCTCCCACAGTTGTTTTCCACAGTTCTGATGTACTGCAAATGCAGCATTCCATTTGAAATGAATGTGTTTCTTATGTAACAAAATGCAATGATGCTGTATGTGTCAAGTCCAATCCACAGTTCATGGGTGTAGATCTGTGAGTGCATGGGTTGTTTTTTTTGAATGTTTGTTTTTTTGTAGCAGCAATAACATTGAATTTGCTATTTATTTTGCTAACGATAAAATTATTTTATTGTGTACTGATAATTTAGCATCCTGTGTCCCCTGGTAGAAAGCTTTGGAAGCTGTTAGGCAGAGTGAAAAGGGAGAGGTCCTGTTTTGAACGGGGTCTGTGAAATTCACCAATAGCCTGGAGTTCTCCATTGACCTCTTTTTATTATTTTTTTTGTGCCTGTAGTCCTAGACTAGGCTTGATCTGTGTCTGTGAATTAGGGCCTTAATGTGTACCTACGAATGGACCATAGCTATTTGCATGTTGAAAAGCTTAGAGTTAACCCAATATGGTCAACATCATTCCTTTAAGCCTGTAGGATACAAAATGCTGCAGTATGAAATACAACACAATAACAAAATGAAAGAAAGCAATTGTAAGTACACGGTGCTAAAGTCTGCATGCTGAATATGACATCATTATTTGTCACTCACTTGACTACTACTAAAAGCTACAAAGAAGAACGTTAGGGCAATTTAAGTGTCTTTAGCATTAGAAAGGATGCTGTTCTTTAAATATAATCAACAATCATCAATGAGTTTCCCACCCTCCACGGCTCCCTCAGGTAGCCTGTACAGATGCCGTCACTGTTGTTGTACAGAATACAGGATCATGTGTTCCACCTGCTGGCTTCACGCTTGCCAGCATCTTCATGCACCAATTTAGAAACCCATGAACAACAAAGGAACAGACTCCACCGGACTTCAACCTGTTGAGTGACAGCGTTGGAAAGTGTATGAAACAATTTGTTTTGCGTAAATTTGTCGACTGACAACGTACTATTGAAATTTGCCCATTGCTCTAAACCCAAGGAGCACAGCAGATGAATATGCACTGGAATGACTTATCTTATTTAGCTTCTAAAATGTGTGTAAAAGAACGAAAATTGCAAACTATATCTGCTGAAACACTGCTTTCTGAAAACATATGGCCCATCCGTCTCTAACTGCACCCATGAATACAACGTATGGTAACTCTTACATCTGGTTATCAGTTTCCAATTCGATTTCCTATTTTCTCGGTTGTTTATAAACATTCAGTAATGGTTTTACATGAGGCATGTATAAATTAACAAATGGCTAATTTAGTTTATATGGATTCTAATTATTATAAATTAACTGATGTGGTCAAATTACATGAAATATTGTGGCGTTTTAAGAAAAGTTGCATAACCTGTTCAATGGAAAAGCAACGTAAACAAAACAATATTTAATTATTTTTCTGAAAATGTCATTTACCCTTTTCTCAAGCAAACGTTTATATTGATAAAACCCGCATTTTGCGTAGGAAAGGTCTCACCCATGGTTTACGTACAGATTTGTAAGTATGCATGCTTTATAATTGAGCCCGCTGGACTAAAAACATGGATTTTTTCCCCCCCGTAGTGGTCTACGGAAGCAGTTAAATTACCCGTTTCCAGTGTGTGTTGTTAAAGGTTAATTTTAAAAATGTATCAAACCTACGAGAGTGAGACTATATGACACAAGCATTCTAAGCAAGTGGCTCCTGACATTACCACAGCAACCTTCCACCCTTCAAGGGGCATCTCAAACATTCCTTAGCATGACCCATGGCTCTTAACATGGACTACTTGTGTATCTATGTTGAATAATGTTT
The DNA here is from genome assembly GCA_016801175.1 of Esox masquinongy. Classification (NCBI taxonomy): domain Eukaryota; kingdom Metazoa; phylum Chordata; class Actinopteri; order Esociformes; family Esocidae; genus Esox; species Esox masquinongy. The sequence continues at coordinate 4,967 of JACXGI010013688.1, read as the reverse complement.
GGTGTGCACATACAAATGTAGGTGCCCATTGAAAGTTGATTTAGGTTAGTAGCTGGTTAGTTACTGGCTTGTAGTAGCCTAGTGACCGGTTAATCTGAGCCGTAAGGCTGCTGCATGTTAACACAGCTATGTCTGTTTGTTGTTGATCTGTTTCCATTGCCTGGAATGTGATTAGCTCTAGATTAAATCTGTAAAATGACTGTGTTATGGGACATGCTTGTCAGTGCCTTGGTCTGTCTCAGGCTTAGGGCTTGTTTACATTACATGTGAGAGAGAGTAAATCGCTAGACGGACTTATCTTGGTTTGCGTAATCATTTCAATAGCGATTGAATTTCCACCGGCATGTTCAGGATGTACCAGGGTGGATTGTGTTTGTCAATTGTGGGAAAATCAATTGAAATGCATGCTTACTGCACAGACACTTAATATAGTTATGACACAATGTCCTTCGCAGTTGCAAAACTCCCGGGGATCTATTGAAAAAAGATTTCACGCTACCTTGGAAGGTGACATCTCGAGTTTTCGAAATCTGCAAGCTTACTCAACTAAATAATCTAGCGTCTGCAATCTTCTTTGATATGTCTCGGAAAATGTAGTGTAATGTTAACAAGCCCTTTGGTTACACTGGTCCAGTTTGGTCTCTCCTTGGACATGGTGATTGTAAGCTAGTTGATCGATGTTGTTAACAAAATATGAACCCTGTGGATTAGCATGTTAGAAAAAATTACAAGCTTGAGACACTCATTGATCATTATTCATTGAATGCTTTATTTGAACAGGATTTTCATATTTGATGTTATTAATTTAACGTAAGAAACAATCAAACTCTACATTTAATTTGTTGTCTTTGAAGCTAGAATGATAATGTTGTTTAAGCACATTCCTAATGAGGACTACCTCCTTGCAAATAATCAGCCCATGTTTCACAGAGTAATTATCAAAATGTGATTTTGAGCAATGTAAGTAAAATCACGGACCCTGAAATGTTTTTCACTTTCAGGTTCTAGTGACTGACAGCAGAGGTTTCAAATATCATGCTAGGTTGTCTTGGGTGTTAAACTAGGAAAAGAGACAAGTGGGTCACAAGTAACACAATGTTGACTAACACAATTTCGTAACCTAACAGACAATATGCAACCAACGGCTTTTCCCGCCACGCGCTCTCTTGCCCTGTGTTAAGGCAGAGGAGATGGAGCATGTAGCAAAGCTTTGGCCGATCAGACCTTACCGATAACAATACCAAGGACTTGATGTTAAGAACGTCTTCATCCTACCCACTCTATTCCATCTGGCCTGTTGTTATTCAGGCCGACTAGGCTCAGCGTTCCAACAGCGAAATGGTTTTCTCTCTGTCCGAGCCTGTCAGTTTCTCCCGTTGCCCCGGGAAACGTCTGCCGTCTGCCCACATTTCGCTACATTAGGGGCGTCTTAATTCATCCCACACTTTTCTATCTGGCCTGTGTTACTGAGGCTAACTAGACTCAGTGTTCCAGCAGCAAAAGGTGTCGGTCTCCCTCTCGGCTCCGGTCTCGTGTTCATCATCCTGTTACCCAGGGTAACGTGCTGCTACCTGGCAAAGCCAACGGAGAACAGACATGCAGCTGGTATGTTTTGATCGTCCTGCATCAACTCACTCTAAACCCCCCTCTTGAGTTTCGAACCTCTCGTATCTGTGGAAGACTTGGGTGAGAGCGTGTCAGGGTTTAGGTGTGTGTGATGAGAGGATGACGTCTGGGTGAGGTGTCTCTGAATGGGGTGTCTGTATCTACAGCAGTGCCCGGCTGAAGGAGGGTCTGTGTGTTCTTGCACGTGTGGACCAGATCGTGTCCCTGTGATGGCATTACGCCCGTGGCTGGGTGTGCAAGCTGTGCCCACGCTCCATTGCCAACCTCAGTCTGCTAACTCAGCCCGGACGATGTCCATATCGACTTTTACATGCCGAGACGCAAAGTAGGGCGGGTCTATCACGTGTTTTACTTGGTTCGGTGACAGCCCACTCATGGGTTCCCTCTTCTGGCGTAGTTGGTGGAGCATTGCACTTAAACGCTAGTTGTCAGGTTGAGGGAGGGCAGTATGGGGAAAGTGTGAACAATCACTACTGTGTGCTAAATGAGTTAAAGGTCAAAATGAAGCTGCTGTCAAAGTTAGTAAACCCAAGTTGTGACCTTGAAAGTAGCCTGGGAGGCTGGACCAAAACCATCCTTTCCATGTGTGTAACAAAACAAACTTGCCTTTTTAAACCTGATTATTTTGCCTCATTCTCCAGTTCGTAGGCACAGACTCTGTATGGGTGGCTGCTAACGTTTTGGAGTAAACTGGTAGCCCAGATTTTCATGGTGCTTCTCTGCTTAGCTTCCTTGGGTTGTGTGTTGGGGGGGTGTAGGTTTAGCTGAGCGCATGCACGGTTGGATCGGACTTAGTCCCCCACCACAACAAACAGGCAGGCTACCCAGACCGCCAAAGAAGCCTGACCTCCCTGGACCATGCTGGGCCGCGATGGGACGTGTCAGCCTGTACTTATGCTGGGAGTGGCTCAGCCAACCACCAGCAGCTCTGTCTCTCTCCTGCTGTGCCACATCATGTGGAGAACGCTTAATGTCTGTGCATGTTGCTGTGGGCATTGCTTGTCTGTTTTATTTTGGTTTGTCCTGATTTGCTTGGGTTTAATTGTGTTTCTGTTCCATTGCCTGTTGGGGTCGCTTGGGTTTGCCGTCTTGTGTTCTGTCTCTGTGCGTCTGTCTCTCTGCAATGTAAACAGTCGGCTGCTGTAAGGAGCTTTATTATTTATGTTATAATAGTAATGTTGAGATGGAGTGGCTGATTCCTCTGCCCTTATCATCCTGAAAAGTACCCTTTGGAATGTGCTCTGTGGCTTGAAACATTCATTTACGTTGACTCACGGTTTATTTGTACACGTGCATTAGTGGTACACAAAAAAGAAGCCAAGCTTTGCAATTATTCTCTCTCTCAAGGTCCCTCTACTAATGGCCAGTGCTCCTGTTTGGGATACTGAGATGGATGAAAACATGTCCAACTGGTGGTATGTACAAGCTGGCTGAAGATGTCTGTTTCATTGTCTGAAACATACTGACAATATTTTGACATTTTTAGATATTGACTGATCTGTTCTTTGTTTACAGACTTACAGATGTTCATTATGAGTCATTGAAATTTGAGGTATGGAACTCAGAAGTGCCAAAAAAGTTATTCAGTGTTACTGTTTGCACCTAAAATCAAAATGCTCTCAAAGGGGGAAAAGGTTCACCAACCCAATGGGCAAAATATTGTACTGTTTTTTACTGCCGGTAGACCATGGGGGGGGGGGTTGGTTTGACTTCTGTGTTTTTGCATTGTTGCCAATTAGATGGACCACATTCCTTTTCACTCAATCTGTTAACAACTTTTCTTATCAATTATTAAATGAGTAATCCATCCAAAACCACTAATTCCTATGGAATTCAGTTCCCTCCAGAATTATCGGCACCCTAGGTAAGTATGGGCAGTGAAAAAATATTGGTCATCTGCTTGATCTTGCACTCAAAATATCACACATCTAACCTTTAGTTGAATGAAAATAGTTTGAGTTGGAAAGAATCATCAAAGATTGTTTCATTAAAAAACATGCGTATCACACTAATTGGTTCCCCTCTATTAAGTAGTCTTTGCACCTTTCCTTTGCCCAAATAACAGCTCTGAGTCGTCTCCTATAATGTTTCATGAATTGGGAAAACAAAGGGAGCATTGCACCATACAGAGGCTCTCCAGAGGTAGTCTATCTGTCATTTTGGAGACTTGTTGACCCCAATATGTAACCAACTTCTGGCACTGTATACATCTGTCCGACTGTTCAAAGTCCCCCAGAAAATCTGTTATTTGAGTAATCAGAATGAGCTACAGGTTCCACAACCACAGGCAAGCTGGAACAGTGAATTTAAGCCTGATGATGGATTGATTCAGTTGCCTAAACTATTTTTGCATTGATTGGTTCTATTGATCTGTGTCAGCAGGCCTTGTGGAACCTCTATTAGGTGTATACCTGTAATCGTAACTTGATGTGGGGATAACGGCCTACTGACGTCAGGGTAGACCATGGGGGGGTTGGGGGGGGGGACTTTCATTTCCTGTCTAATAAACTCTGGCTTCCGAGGTATGCAGAATGTCAGCTATGAGGGGCTTGTTTTGGGTCCCCCTTTCTAGGGTCTGTTTCCACATCTCACCATCTGGATCTTTGGGCATGGGTCTCAACGGTGACTGCCACCCAGTTATCTGATCAGAAAGTCTGCGATGCCCCTTAAATGGTCTGGTTCTGCTATTTCAAACAGCAGTTCCAACCTTGGCTTAGAGGATGCACAGTTTCGCTGTGTTTGCTTGCATGTCTGTGTGTTTTTGGTAGTTGTTCTGGCTTGGATAAGGTCTGTTTAATGTGTCCCCGTTCCGTACCCAGAGACGTGTGTGCTCACGCACCATTCTACATTGATCTTCCCATATATTCCAACCTGTTGTTCTTCCCTTATTGGACTGTGACCATGTGACACAGCTGACCCGTGGACGTACACACTGAAGACTGACTGGGAAAGACCCGGGACCTCATGATACCATGTTATTGCTTACTTGACTCTCCTATAACCTACCGTGAAGTTGTTGTGACAAGACAAGGCCATAACTGTAAAATTGACATATGGAGGGGATTTAAATTAGGTTAAATTGGGAGTGAAAATAACTAGAAAAATAACTGTACATCAGGACGTGGATGTTTAACACTCCCTTCACTGCCCCCCCCCGCCCCTCAAGCATTGAAAAACATTGGGAGTAAAAAACAACCAAAAATATTAAAGGCGGTGTGCTACTGTTCACCCTTTCTACTTACACATTCTGCTGTGAGACCTATAAATAAAATGGATATCATTCATGTTGGTCCAGAGTCCTGAGAAGGTAAATGCTCGGCTCACTGTCTGCCCTAATAGAG